>JAVYIG010015697.1:0-34665 GCA_035222895.1 Strongylocentrotus droebachiensis | reverse complement strand
TCATCATTATAAGGGTTGTTATGTGAGATTTTTTTGTTTGAGAATCGTTAACATGACAAAGATACAATTTTACGCCAAACATTGATTTGCTTCAGCATGGTAACTAAAGTACCATCTGTTAAGTGTCAGAAGGGCTTTAACTCCTAATAGGCCTGTTGACCAGACCAAAGTTGCAAAATAACCCGCTATCTTCAGACTCAGGATATTTAACCGAAGCTCAAAACTGCGTCTTTACCAGACCGATACGCTCATCACAAACTAGCTTGGACGGGCGCAAATTATCCCGCTACTTCCTAAATAGCGGGCTACTTTGGAAACAGGACCAAGATTTCTCTGGATATTTTCTCGACCAAATAGCCTGCTAATTGCAACTGCGGGCTGATGCAGACGCAAATTAGCTGGCTAATTTGCAATCGTTCTAGTTCATATAGCTGGTTATTTTGCAACTTCGGTCTGATGAGGACAGGCCTAATGAGTAAACGCCCTTTTGGCTCTCAGCAGTAGACATCGAATAGAGTTTGGTTGCATGGATTTACTTTAATTGTGGTAGTGAATGAGTTAACTAATGAAAGCACCTTGTGTCTCTCTGTGAGCAAGCACCCTTAACCGAGGAGTATGCATAACATTGTGTCAGGGAAAAAAATACACGGGGGCTCTGGGTGAATGAGCCCCCAGAATGTCAAAAAGAGCCCCCGAAAGTCATAAATGAGCCAAAAAAAATTTGCATAGAGTTCAATGCAAAATAAATTAAAGAGTGTTATTTTCATGCAAGCAAGGTTTAAAAGTAGCCCCCAGAATTTTTAAAATATTTTTTTCCCTGCTTTGTGTACTACTTTGACAAAAACTTTGATAGCGAGAGGGGCAATTGATTTGTTGAAATCTGAACTTTGATTGATAGAATTTAGCGTTGATCATATACTTGGTGTAATTTTAAGTACAAAATCAAAGTATAGCAACGAATAGAGACTTGAAAAAAGTGTTTCATCTTGCAGTCATCAGAGTAAATTGCAAGAATGAACAGAATTTGTGTTTCTGTTCATTCTTGCGATATACTCTGATAAGTGCTAGACAAAAGCTTCACGTTACATTTTCCCAGCATATTTGAAACTTTTTAACCTTTTATGTGCTGCGAATGCCAAGTAGCATGTTTGGTGACTTGCTTAATTTGCCAATTAGCACAATAATGTAAATACAACGGGCATAGTGGATGAGTATTCCTAATCCCTTTTAATCCTGACACTAGTACAAAACACTTCTTGGGAATTCTCGACATATCGCAAACATACATGGGCCAATAATGCTAAATATATTACTCATCACTAGCGAGTAGCAATATTATTTTCGATACATGGGCCACTTCCCATGTAGAGTTATTGCTGGAATTTGGAATTAAAGTTAAAGAAGGGTATCAACTCATGTACATTAATGCAAAGTGAATGCCTTGAACAGAATGAATGTCTGTGCTAGTAAAAAAAAACAGGTCAGACTGATGACAGTAAATATTTCATTGAAATAAACATAACATGTTATGAGAATAATAGTTATAACGGGTGTGTAGAATGCTGTACAGTACCAGCAAATATCACATTGGAGGGTGCTTCAAAACAAACAAACAAGCTATTTTATTCACACACCACGTGAACCTCCATGCTTTTAATGGTACAAGTCAGCATTTTGCGAGAGAGAGAGAACACCCCTGATTATTTTTATTGATTAAAAAAAAAATTGCCCACATTTTTCCTTTCTTTTTTGTCGTTGGGGGAGGGGGTGCGTGGCTCAATAACTTTGATTCTTAAGCCTTAGTATATACCAAATGCATAAGCAGAAAGGGCAAGTATTCTATGTATTATGTGTCCGTTTTTTGTTAAATTACCAAATGGCATTTGATGCCAGATATGTTTGAAAAGAAAGGTAGAATAAATTAATTAACATTAAAAATTGGCTAATTGTACTTCATGCAATTATGAAACAGTAACAAGATTAAAACTATTCAGCTGTTTTGGCTATAAACCTTTGTTGATATAATTATACAGGTGTGTATATCATGGTGACCTTTTCATTACGATTAATTTCTCAAAAAATGCAGATCAACAAAGCCAATCTATCCTTCTTTTATTCGGTTCAAAGGGTTTCATACTTTGGTCATAATTTAGACTGGTCCTTTAGTCCTTTGCATAGGACTGCATGGTGGATGTTTAATCTTAAATACATCTGGTATTCACAAAAACAAATTTTGACCTGGCTGTACTCATTCATTGAAAGCGGAGTGTCGCCACTTGAGATTTCTTTGGTTATGTAATGAGATGAATATAGACAAAATTGTCAAGTTTTGACATGAAAAGGAAAAGGTCAATCACATGCTAATAATGTGTCTATGGAACCACATGGGCGTTAAATGAGATCTTTTAACACCCAATTATCTTCAAATATATGGTATATGAATTTTGTGCATTCATTTTGCGATGTATCTAGAGTAATTTGCATAGAATCTAGAGGTTCACACTTCTACTTTATTATAATTAAATGGACTAACTCTCTTAATCCGGACTTTTGATCCGGCTTATAGTTTGCTTTCAAGAATACATCCTCTTGTCGGAGCCAGAAGGGTCTTAACTTATATACTTTCATACAGAGTTAAAACCCTTTTGGCTCTGAACAGACCTAGCTGCCTTCAGGGGGGCATTTCACAAAACTTGTCATCAGTGACAAATGACAGTTTTTGTTATAAGCTACTGAAATCCTTGCTTCTGATTGGTTATCAACAGATTTGTCACTGATTTTTGTCACTTGTCATTTAAAAAATGCTTTGTGAAACTGGCCTCAGGTGTCTGGTTGACAAACCATGTAAAACCGCACTCTCCAAAGTCCAAACACTCATTATCTCGGTTTAGTTGCACCCAAATTAAAAACCAAAACCTTGTCTTGTTTTACTTACCTTCTCTTTTGTTAATGCAAGGCTATCAAAAAGGTAATTCAACAATAGAAGATATCCTCTGTTTTGGAGCTAGGAGGGTGTCAACTCATATTTAAGCATGGAGTTAACACCCTTATAACACTGAACAGAAGATATACAGTATACGTATACATATATATATGTTTATTGGTGTAATATTGTCTTGTGGTGTCACGTTATGCTTGTTCTGTACATTGGCTGTATATATGTAGCACTAATTTTACATCCTTGATGGAAGGTTGGTCTTATCTTTGTCAAATATTATTTTATATGAGGTATTATGGGGTTATTTTAGGGAAGGGAACTGGTAGGAGTTTGAGTAGAAGGCATTCTCATATTTCATCTAATTTGGGTGAATATATGAAGTGGATGTCTGATGTTCTTATAACTATTCATGCAACAGGCCTTCCAGGCGTCCCTTCAAATGCCCATTAAACCCTCATACCTACAGAGCATATGTTCTTTTACACATGACATAAATGCACACACAACTCTATAGGTGGTAATAACTGGAAACTTTAATCTCTTTTTTAAAAGTGGATATTCATTTGAAATACGGTTGAAAATTTGATACACAGAGTATACCATTAAATACCATTGACTTTTTCTCGGGACTTAGAATTCCTGCATCATTATAAATGATCAGTAGTTTGTTTAGACCAAGTTTCTGTATTCCCCCTGCCCCCTCATCTCATGCCCATGTAGCTCACCTCTTACCTAGGGTTTTAAAGATGTATATTCCCTTTTATTCCTAATTTGTTTGATCCCAAATACATAATGCTTTCTGCATGTTTTTTGTTCATTTATTTATTTTGTCATTATTCATGTTATGATTTTGTTATGCTTCTTTATATTTTATTTTGTGGAAATTTGCCTGAACAGTTTATAGCATTCACTGTAGTATTGTGGACATGTCATGTAATAATTGTGAAATTTCAGTTGCTGCCCATTCTAAAGGCATGTTTTACTAATTTTTATGAACTCAGGATTTTCAAACTGTCAATTTTACTATCAATTTGAAGCATTCTTCCCCCTCCAAATGACTTTTTAAAAGTCCTTCAGATGAAAAAAAATAATCAACAGTAAAAAGATATAAGCAACGTTTTATCTAAGTACATACATTTGATATTCATTGTTTTTATGTTCATTTTAATTTATGTTTGGTAATTGTTTTCATTCCCTATTGAATGCCCATTATTTATTTATATTATTTGCTTGTTCACCATTGCCTGCACCGTTACATGTTTATGATTTTAATTTAACCCAACTTTGCTCATTTATATGATTTTTGCCTGTTTCTCTTTTCTCTTCATTTGCCCCGCCCCCTTTTTTTGTTTTGGTGTTTTCTTTTTGTTTCTCATCCATCAACTGCACCAAACCAATCCCCGTTCTGTCCATCCATCCATCCTCTCTTCTCCCGACGCCCTTTGCTTGTGATTGGGGAACTGTCTTGCAATTCTTTCATCCTGCCGTCATTCTTATTTCATGTGCACAGCATTGAGCCTGGCAGCCATACCAAATCAATTGAGTAAGTCTGCACCATAGCATATTGAAAGAGATAGTGGTGCCACTTGCACTGTTAAGTGCTCAAAGGTCAATTCATGTGGCTCAGCTATGGGGGAATCTATTGCAGTGCTCCATGAATTTGTCCTATGAACTTTCGGTGACATAACCATCTCTACTCTGCTAGCTATGGTCCACATATTGATGATAGAGTAGAATATTAGTGTTGTTGTGTCATTTCATTGCCAGGAAATTGTCCTAGGAATTATCTTTGAATCATATCGTAGCTTTCCCATTATTTATAAAGTGTTTGTGATGAATTGCAAATCTGTAGTTTTTGACAAAGTAGGAACTAGGTTTTCATTTTTGTCATTTAAAACAAAATAGCATCAACTGTTTGTGCAACAAGATACAAATATGCAGTATGCATGATTTTTGTGTTCCAATACCTTATCAAAACATTTTCGGACAAGATATTTATTCACGCAACTGGGCATGTAGCCCCTTGAATGTTTTGATTCCTCCGATTGTTGATTAGAATAAACCAATCCCTAAAGAGATCAGTAGCAATTATTTCATAATCCAGAGGGTATTTATGCTAGCATAATTTGTTGGCAGAACCGAGCAGTTCACGAAAGAGATACATAGCGATATTTCACAATCCAAAGAAAAACCTTGGCTTGCATGGCTTGGTGGCAGCTATATTTCTCATAGATCATCTCCTTCATAGACCTGGGCCCTGTTTCACAAAGACTAAGATCGACTTTAAGTTGGACTTAAATATGGCAGGCTGTTCATGCCACTGTTTGCTCTTACCATTGTTGAAAGAAAAGAAGTCTTAAATGTAACTTAAATTGACATTTTGAGTAACTATTTTTCTAAGAATGAACTATCAACAAATTTAAACTCTGTAGATTTGTGACAGCCCTTGAGAGACTAATGGTGAGAGCAACCAGTGACATGAATGGCCTTTCATATTTAAGTCCAACTTTTGTCGATCTTTGTCTTTGTGAAACCCCTCCCTGCTCTCGTTGGTCCATGCTTATTCCTAGACACTGAAAATTCATTGACCATCAGTAACCCCCCTATCCTATCCAATCATACCATAAACAAGCCCCCTTTCCTTCCAGCCCCCATGGGGACGTCTCCAATCGGACGTGACCCCAAGAAGTGACCGAGTTTCGGTACTTCTTTGACGTAATACCTGGTGCACAGGTGAAAGTACGCATCCTAGTCTCTCTCATCAGACCCCTTAAGATTTGACAAGTTTGAAAGTGTCTCTTTCCAGGATTTCTCTTTCACAGCAAAACAAATTGATACAAGTACAAATCAGTGAAAGTTCATTGTATCCTATTATATTTCACAGTAAGGAAAAGTAAATATGAGGTGAACAGTGAAATCTGCTTTAAGAGGAAAACAAGAAAGTAAGCTTCATAGGCAGGTAGTCTTTAAGTACAGGTTTTTAAGGTGCACAGTCAGCTGATGGGATCAGTGTACGATATTAGATACATGGCAATGTTGATAGGGTCTGAACTTCTGAAGTGAGAGACTAGTTAACTGTCATCCTCAAGTGTAGGATGGTTCGCTATATGACGTAGATGACGTTCAAGTCATACATAGTTCAGTGACTGATCAAAATCAAGAGTCAAATTGGAAGGTCAAGTGACCCAAAGGTTTTAACAAAAAAATGCAGGTTGTTAAATGTTTTTTTTAAGGGGGAATTGAAATGTTGTTTTTCACATTAGCTACAATTAAATCTGCCTCTAGCTGTCAGGCAATATAGAGGGAAAATACTGGAATGGATAACAAGAAAAATATTGAATCACATAGAGTAACACTGAGGAGTATTGGTGTGTTGCCAATTTAAAGATTTTAATCCTTATTCATGTCTATGACGTAGATGACGCAAAAGTCAAGATAAATCAAGAGTAGCATGGAAAATCAAGTGATCTTTAGTTTTTAACCCATCAAGGGTGTAGATCTTTAATGTTTTTATAGGGATTTTTCTTCAAATTGGCAACAATGAAATCTGCCTCTTGCTGACAGGCAATACAAATTAAAAGAGAGAAAGAAAAATGATGATGGCAAGTTCTGGAATGGATAACTGAAAAATTAACTAGAAAGTGAAACAGAATTTGAATAATGAATGTAATAAATGACCGGCTTATCAAAGTTCTCGGCATATTGCCAATTTAATGCTTTATATACTTGTAAAAAGATATGAACACAAGTCATTGATAACTAAGTTCACTAACTGATCAAGGTTAAAGCGTGGTCAGGTTTAATAAGTCAAGTGCCTTACAGTTTATTAACCTTTCAAGGATGCAGATATTAAAAATGTCTTTAAAGCCTGATTAAATCTTCTTCCTTCAAATTGGCAACAATTAAATATGCCAGGCAATCAAAACAAATGAAGAGAATGAAACAATTTTATAGGGATAATTTGTAAAACAAAATATATTTGAAATGAAAGGTGAAAATCTGCAAAACTATTTGGAAAAATTTAAACCTGTGTAAAAGGAAACTTGCTTTTAAAGCCCCACTGTCCTACTTGTATACATCCTCTATATATATAGAAAACTTCCCCAATCGGTGCCTGTTGGTCCCCCATGATCCTCTTTTTCTCATGCTAGTTGAGAGCTGAGTTAATGAAATAGCCACCTGTCAGTGACCTCGCTGTGTGGTCTAATCCCTTCTGGCCCAGTAGTGTTGACGGTCTTTAAAGATTATCCGTCTTGTTCTTGTTTCCATCTGCAGCAATACTGGTAGTAGACAGAAAGTGTGCGATAAAGTTTTATCATATTGGAATTGACACTATGAATGCGTATTGGCCTATACAATGACAGTAGGCCCCGTTCAGGAGAGGAAGTAGTTACAAGGATTTTCTTCTTTTTCACAAGAAGATCTTGACCAGTCGTTGAGATATGCTGGTAGGCAGAAAAAAATGCCATAAGGCTTGTTTTCATCAGATCGATACGTTCATCACAAACTAGTTCGGACGGGCGCAAATTAGCCTGCTATTTCCCAAATAGGGGGATATTTTGGAAACAAGACCAAGATTTCACAAGATATTTTCTTGACCAAATATCCCGGTTATTGCACCTGCGGGCTGATGAAGACGCAAATTAACTGGTTAATTTGCGATCGGTATAGTTAAAATAGCGGGTTGTTTGGCAAACTAGAGCTGATGAAGACAGGCCTATAGAGGAGAAAGCGGAACTCTGAGCTAATATATTTTATAGTTTGTGTAAACTGTGTTTGGCAATACAGGCAAATCTGTAACAAGACACAGGGATACGAAAATAAGTTCAGTTCAGTTTCAGTTCAGTTTATTTCACATCCGATACAAATTTACAACAATATAACATTCAAATACAATAATATAAAATATATTTAAGGAGATACATTTAAGATCAAATACAACAACAACAGTAACACTAAGAAATAATTAATGGGTTGGGATGTAAGGGACTGATTAGGATGAAAAGGAAAAGAAGGGGGGAAAAGCAGAAGGAAAAAGAGAAAGATATAGAAAGAAGAAGAAGAAGACCCCCTCAGGATATCTGAGGAAACATGGTTAAAACATGCTAAAGTAAATAATGAAAAACAGCTTTATAGACATAGCTTAAAAATTGTAAGTGATATGACAGCTACCATCTTACTTGTAACCGGGTCAGAGGTGCTGGTAGGACTGAAGGCGCTTGTTGACGCTTTCTCTGACATCATTCTCTTCAGAGTCTGACGTTAGTCGAAACCCGTCTCCCACTTCCTCCTCATTAAAGGCTTGTTTAGATGTGAGGCGATCAACCGCAGCCCTATAAAATTGTATAAATTAATTAATTAAACTGGTTTTCAATTTTGTTACCTTTGTTTGATATCATTTATTTTCCCCTTGGCATCTTTGTTTGATTCTTTTAATTTGTTTTCCTTTTTTTGTTCCATATTCTTTTGTTTTTTGATTTGTTACAAATAGAATAAGGTAATTACAATGTTGGTACTATTCATTAATATAGAATAGAAACTTATGCTATTTTAGTCGAGGCTGGAGTAGAGATCTATTCTTAATTTTCAATGCTATATAATCTTTTTAGTGCTATTTTTTCCTCAAAACAATATATTCACTTTTTATACTGGGAATACTAACATGAAATAATGGTAGATATGTAGAAAATAGTTTGTCACTTGTTTTTTCTTCATTAGTAATGACTTCTTGCCTCTGTCTGTCAAGACAACTTTAACTTTATTTCAAGAAAATAATATTATTGCCTGATGAAGTAGAAAGTACCACATATCTTTTATTACTTTGTCTGTTTTTCTCTCTAATTGTTTGTTTTTTAAAGATTAAATTTCTTGTTAATCAATAGTGAGCATGAAAAAGACATTTGTGACGTTCTGCATTAGAGAAATTAATAACAGTCTATTGGTAGTGATGAAATTATTTTGTAGTCTTGCAACCGCTTTGATGTGTAGCCTGTTTAAATGTAGGTCAAATTTAGTAGGAAATGGGTTTTTATTTCCTGCACATTTTATGAATATATACCAAACTTTTTTTATCAAAACCTTGAAATAATATTTTGGTTGTCTTGGTAAGCAGCAGAGAGCATGAGAAAGAATGTTGTGATGTTCTTCCTTAGAGAAAAAGAAAACTGTTGGTAGTAATGAAATCATTTGAAAACAAAACATTTCATGAATAGACACCAAACTACTTTATTCATATCTTGAATGAGTATTTGTAGCTGTTACAAGTTCTTAACTTTTTTTTTAAACAGTAAAAGTAAAAAAAAACTTGCAACAAATTACTTTACAAAATGTTTCTTCATCTAAAAACTGTATATATCTTTTTACTGCTTTTTAGCTGATTTGATGCTGTGCTTGGTGATGGAGCATCTTTAACAAAATTCCTTTCATAATAATTTTCATAATTTCTTTAGCCTTGAGATATATATGCTTTCTCGCCTTTATATTTGCCCCTTTTTTAATAGATTTCTAATTAGTGACCTTTTTGCATAATAGCTTAGTGAATGGTACATGGTACATTTATAATAAACAACAATATATTATAAGGGTATCTTGGAAACTAATTACTAAACGACTTTGTAGACATTCTTTATTGCCTTCCTTTAACAAAAAAAATATATTTATTATAATTGAAGTACTTTAGTTGTATGTGTGTAATGTTCATACAAAAATGGAATTGAGTATGAAAACTGCTCTTATTTCAAACCCACATTGGATTAAGTCTGTAATTGATAGGTCTTCTATCTTTGTAAATACATGCAGCATGATATAATTGAATCATATCCTTTTAATCCGGAGTTAATACCTTTTTACCAGTGCTATTCGCAATAGTAGAGTAATGAATCTAATGGCCTGGATACTGGTATTATAGAGTCTCAGGGGTCCTTTTAAAAGTGACCAACATTAATGCACCAAATCTATCTAACATTCAGTCACCTCTACTTTTTCTTAGACATATTTCTGGTTGATTTGGGGTAATAGCACTCTCATGTGAAGTCTCTCTCCCGTGTCATTGCCCCTACCCCCTCCCATCTTTCTCCCCATCTCTCTCTCTCACTCTCTCTCTCTCTATCTGTGACTCTTTCTCTCATTCTGTAATTCTTATCTCTTGTCTTTGTCTCTCTCTCTTATTTCTTCCCTATTTATCTTGTTCTGTTGTTCCTATCTCTTCCTCTCTCTTCCTCTCTCTTCCTCTCTCTCCCTCTCTTTCATCTCTTATATCATATGAATCTTTTCTCCATACACTGTTTTCCTCCAATATACACCATTTCCTCTTACTGTAAGCCCTTTTCACATTACATAATATTTCTCCTCTCTAATTTATATTCTGTCATTTCTCTAATGGTGGGCATGCAATATAAGTAGTGCTGTATAACATATTTTGTTTGATATTTGTTGCATGTATTGGTATAACTGTAGTCTTGTGTAAATCTAACTAGCAAAATAACTTTAACTTTGTTTGAATATCTTTCTAACTTTTTTTTTTTTTTTTAGGGTGGGGGGGGGGGGGGAACTACATTTAGGCCATTATAACTCTTTCACCATTGAAACGATAACAACTTGACATAAGATCAATATTGTAAAGGAGGATTACAAATCTTTGCAGTCCAAGATAGTGAGATATGTATTGATGTTTAGAATTATTGATGCTCAAGGTTTAGATAAACCGGGTTATAGAGAAGAAAATTACATTCTGCTCATTTTGCCAATGAAGATCGATATTAAACTTCAATGGTATGTTTTGCCTACTGTATATCTACACACCACGCAAGCCGATACTTATAAGCAGCATATAATGGTATGTTTATCTTGTGGAAAGCCTGGTAAAAAAAGGGGGGGGGGGGAGAGATATTTAAAAAAATAGATGAATGGATCATTATACATATTATTTTATTATAATTGAACATGTATAATTGATGAATATAAGGGTCCCTTTGAATATAAAGGGGAGGGGGGGGGGGGTTCCCTCAGACCCATGAACATGTAATAATTCTTATCCTACATTAGGTTTAGGATTAGGTTTCTGAGAAGAGCATGAATTGTGACGGATTTTGAAGTTTTGGTCAAGATGATAATTTATCTCTTTCTCTCTCTAGTGATGTTGATATGGATGGACAGGCCGTGGCTTCTGTACTATCACCATCCCAAACTAGTTCATCATCAAGTCTGTCAACAAAGTAAGTAACCTATATCTTATCTCAAATTCCAGTAAGAAAATTTAAGTTAACGAAAAATCTGTTAATTAGAAGTTTAACTATGAGGTTATCTGTCATTTAAGGACCTTGCGTACACGCTCCTGGTTTAGTAAACCTGAAGTTTGCTTGAAGCTTGAAGTCAAGATTCCCTCAAGACAACACAAGAACAAGGGGGGGGGGGGGGTTCAAACATGAAGGCTTATGCAACCTCTTTAACCAATGGGAAGGGTTTCATTTTTAGTACAGACACATATTTCCCATGCATTTACCTTGGGTCATCTCATGCTTTGATAGTATTGACCAGATTGATAACTTTAAGAATGCTTGCTTTCTAATACTCAGTCGAAGTCAAGACTCTCCAAGGACATCGCAAGAGCAGCTATCCAGAGCTGTCGAGGAGGACGACTCGGACATGGAAGCCGAGATGAACACTCCCAACTGGCAGAAGAAGATCGACAAAGACGTCATCAAGAAACTCAAACCAAAGGAGGTCAAACGGCAAGAGGTCATCAATGGTGAGTCTAGAGGGCGCTGTTACTATGTAATCTGGGGGGGGGGGGGGGTGTTTCACAAAGATACAAACTTGAACTTAACTTTAGATATTATGGAGAGCCATTAGTAGCCTTAAAATAAAATGTATTTAAAAGCAATTTTATAGATTTTAGAGATAATTTCATCTTAGGATCTTTGTGAAACACCCCCTAGAATCCTATACCTGTGAAGAAATGAAGCATGGCGTAATTGTTGCCGGATCAAATCGTCTTCGTAAGGAGCCAGAAGGGTGTTAACTCTGTTTAAAATGATGAGTTAACGCCCTTCTGGTTCCAAACAGACAAAATGTCAGATTACCACACAGAGAAGATCCACATCAAGGTCCTACGTAAAGTCTTTGGGTGGTATTCTCATAAGTTAAGCCGGGACTAAGTCCAGACTAAACAAGAATTTTAGTTCACACTTCTATGGAATGCTAGGTTTCATCTTCCTCCTTCAATATTCATGACAAAGATAATCTAACAAAGACTTTGTTGAAAATCAGTTCATACTCATATTATCTTTTTCTTCGCATTTCATTGCAAAATTAATTTTTTGGACATTTTTCATTGGAGGATTAAAATAATCTGTACAGGATAAATGAGTTTGCAACAGGCATTCCATAAAAGTGTGAACTAACTAAGTATGCGCTAACTTAGTACGCGCTACCGGAATACCACCCTTTAACTTTAAAAAAAAGATTGATTCTTTGGTAGAATGAGAACTGTTTATTAATTCAACTGACAATGATTCAGTGCATGAATAAATTTGCCTTGTTCTTATGGGACAGCTGCCTCACACAGAGAAGAACAAAGAAAGAATTCTCAATGTCCTACCTAAAGTTGTCTACTTTCTCCATAAAAAGAACTTTTAATCGTGTATAAAGAGTATTATTAATTTCCAGTTACAGTGATTTAAAGGGAGAGTAGACTGACGAGACTACGTGTCTTTCCTGTGGCCTGACTCGGGGGCCAATCAGGTATAATACGACTACGGACGACGCTAGCCCGCAGCAATCATGTGCGTGCAACATATGCAAAACCGAAGCTTGAGGAGAATTTCGGTCTGTTTCGCGAACGCTGACCGTGTAGAGATTAAGTCGCTGATTACCGTTAATCAAGTCCATGCATATACGTGCAGTTGTTCAAAATAAGACGTAGGTGGCGCTAACCAGTATTTGCCAAGCTACATTCCCTTTAATGTATACATATCTTCTTGTTCTCATGTTCTCAGAGCTGTTCCACACAGAAAAGACCCACGTTCGAAGTCTCAAGGTCCTACGTAAAGTCTTCTTCCTACCCATGTTAGAACAGGAGATTGTCGGCCTGACTAGTGCGACTATATACTACATCTTCCCAAACATCGATGAGATGATTGATATCCACGGTTCCCTCAATAACGCCATGAAAAGGGAGAAGAGAACGTCACATATAGTTGAGGAAGTCAGCCAAATGCTAATAGAAAGGGTAAGGATTATCAGTATAATTATAATTATTACATTGATTATAATGAGTAGTATAATTTTAGTTTTAGTTACAAGTTTCAAGTTTAATGTTCCACATTTTACAGAAAATATAAACATACATATAAAATAACACATTATACATTACAACTGTAGTGTAAATGAGCACATGTCAATGATTCTCAATTCATATAATAGATAATGTAGAATGTGAGGAACCTATTAAAAAGTGGGGCTTGTATAATATAGGTTCCTGGAAGAAAAAAGTAATGTAGATAACAAAACAGTAGCAGTAGAGAAACACGTAATTTAGAGGGGAGAATTTAAAACACAATGAAATAAGGACATTTTTATACAAACTAATGCATTGGCACCAATACCCAGAGTCACCCGGTTAAAAGCGTAGTCAAAATGCGTACTCAAAATGCGCAGTCACCCGTAGTAATAGTAATTGTAGCAGAAGCAGTAGCAGTAGATCTAGATCTTCCCAAACAGTGATTGGATGATTGAAATCCACGGTTCCCTCAATAACGCCATGAAAAGAGAAAAGAAAATGTCACATATTGTTCAGGAAGTCGGCCAGATGCTATTAGAAAGGGTAAGGATTATTAGAAGAAACCACCAATGCTCAATAGAGATCCCTTTTGCCAAAAAGGATGTGTACAAATACTCCTTTTTCCCAGAGGACTGGACAAGCGTGGAACGCTCTCGACCAGCAGTCTGTCTTAGCCCCATCTGTTGAGAACTTTTGTTGAGAACACGCTTTAGCATGTTCCACCTGCCATACACGTTAGTGACATGCGGAATACCGCCCTGCTCACTTCAATTTCAGAAGATTATTAGTAAGATTTTAGTTGTAGACGTAGTTGTAGCAGAAGTGTGTAATATCTGCTGTTTTCAATTTGCAGGTGTTGGTAAGGTCCTTTATGTTGGTTCCTGGAAGACCAATAATTATTGGCTAAAAAATGATAGCTAATGGCCATTCAGATCATTTCTTTTTCTTCCAGATATAATCCTTTACATTTTTGATAACAACAACTCTCTTTCATTGTGAATCATTTCAAGAAGTTTATTTTCAACCGTCTTATCCTCATTTGTCCTTATCTATCCTGACCTTGCTGTATAGTTTGATGGGGAATCCGGAGAGACGATGAAGAGAGTGTGTGCATCGTTCTGTCAGAACCAGAGTATAGCCATGGAGCATCTCAAGAAACTCGTTAGGAAGGAGAAAGAGAAGGAGAAAGACAAGAAGGAAGGATCTGTATCAAGATTCATGGATGTGAGTTCAGAATCGCTTGCTTTCCTTTTAATGATAATAATAATAATATTCCGCTTTCATGTAGCGCCCAATACATCTATGCAACGATGTGTCTAAGCGCTTTACAGATATATTATTACCCCGGTCATCAGATTCAGGCTTAACCGCACACAATGCATGCACATTCTCCACTCCCTGATAGAATTTGGATTGAATACCGCTGGCAATCTCTATTTCCTGTGATTGTAGCAATTTGCAGCGAAGAAAAATTGGTAGGAGTGGTTTTCAGTCAAAGTGCTGGAAAGACCTCTAGTAACTTTGGTTGAAACAACAATCGAACAAAAATGGAAGGTTATTTCCATTTTCCTCCAATGGTCTATCTGTACTGGATTGAGTACAGTAGAACCTGTATATGAAGACTGCTCAATAGACATGAATTTATAGGCAGACGGTCTTTATGTACAGGTTCCTTCAGTACAGGTTGCAATGAAAAACCATATTCAAGGGAAACAAAAAGAGTGGTCTTTCTATACAGGTAGTCACTAAAGCAGTTTTGACTGTAATTGCTTTGGAGCGAAAGAAGCAACCTTTCATACTACTGGCAGATGAAGTATGTAAGACATGGGTCGAGTCTAAATGAAAATTGTAGGTAGTCTATTTCATAAGCTACAAGGATGCCATGAAATCTGCCTTACCTACATGCACAACCAGGTTTAACAACATTAAGAGGGAGAGAGAGAGAGGTAGAGAGAGGGGGGGGGGGGGAGGAATGAAAGTGAAAGAGAGAGAGAGAGAGAGAGAGAGAATCGAGATCGGCCAATAGGTTAATACATTATAAATATAATATATAATCAGTATGTTATTATTTTGTTCTCATGTTTCTTAATATTTTTTTGGTTTTGGTTGTAGGAAGCTGAAGGGAACCCACTATGTAGAAGACTACCACTGCCAGGCATTGTAGCAACCGGATACCAAAGATTGACCAAATACCCTCTACTCATTGAGAATCTACTCAAGTACACACCTGGTAAGTACCCACACTCGCTTAAAGATAACTCCATTAATAATGATGATAATATTTGGACGTGTTTTGGAGAAGAGCAGGGGGATCCTATCCTACATGTATTTCTGACCTTTAATGAATTTCAACAGTACATTCATGGAACTATGTAATTACAACCAATTGTTCTGTGTGTCCCAAAGTCGTGAGTATGAGTACTTTGGACGTGACTGGGAGAAGAGCAGGGAGATTCTGTCTTATTTGTTATATATATCAATGAAATAAAACAGTAAACAAATACCCATGAAATGTCTCTTAATTGCACCACTCGAGGAGGCGCGATAGCTCAGTTGGTAGAGCAGAGGTCTTGTAATCCGGTGACCCAGGTTCGAAACAAAGTCGATGCGCTAGTGCCCTTTGGTAAGGCCTTAATCCTCATTACCAGGTCCCTCAGAGAGGACCTAAAGCCATCGGTCTTCTGGTTGCTTTCTAACAAGCATTTATGCTTTCTTAGCAGTCAGGTAAAAAAACAAAAATTACCACCAAAAATAATTTCTCCTTCTCTCCAAAGCCAAAAGTCCTGAGTACGAGCGACTGGGACGTGCCTTGGAGAAGAGCAAGGAGATCCTCTCCTACGTCAACCAAGCGGTCAAGGAATGCGAGAACCGTTGGCGTCTTATCGACTACGACACCAGGATGGACAGAACGCCACTGGACAAGTCCAATAACCCTCTCGTCACAGATTACAAGAACATCAACCTGACACAACATAAGATGATCCATGATGGCATACTGACGTGGAAAGTCAATAGGAATAAAAGTATAGGTACGTAGTAAGTGATTTTTTTAAAAGCATGTCTGCACTAGTTTGGCCATGAGGGATTAGACCTCCCTGCATGGTCACTGACGGGGAGTTATCTCATCAAATCAGCTCTCAATTAATATAAGAAAAAGGCGATCATGGGGGACCCAACGGGTACCGCTTAGGCATTGTTTGCTATATAGAGGGCGCAAGTAGCTACAAGTAGTGCAGTCCCACTTTAAAGGTTTCTATGATGTCAGGAATAATGACGGTAATATAAACTTTATCTTTACTTTATCTTTGCACTTGCAGTTACCACAATCCATGAAAATATGTTTGATTTCAAGATCATTTAGATTTGTTAAGGCCATTGATTTTCCCCCTACTCTGTAAGAAATACATAAGGGAAGAAAATGTTAGTTTCATAACCATAATAATAATATTAATAGGCATTTCTATAGCGCCGTCTATCTAGAAATTCTATTCCGAGGCGCATTTATTATTACCCTGGCTTTAGCCTAGCTCCATCATTTCAAGGAATGAATTCCTGCCAGGTACCCATTTACCATTTAGTCTGAAAAGTTCTGTCTCTCCCTTTATTTAAGCTAGGAATCCTTCAGGAGTTTTTGCAAGAAGTGGGAGTGCTCACATTTAAATCTTTGCATTGGTTTCTTTCTTTCCTTTCACACAGAGGTCCAAGTGCTATTACTAGAGGAGCTGATTGTTCTGCTATCAAAGCAAGATGATAAGTTGGTATTGAAGCTCCATTCTACGACAAACCAAGCAAGGGAAGAACTGAAGACCCACAGTCCTATTATCAAGCTCAGCACTGTCCTGTGCAGGCCGGTTGCAACAAGTGAGTATCTTTGGATATCTTGTCCTGTCCCTATATTTTTTCTATCTATCCTTCTATCTATCTATCTATCTTTCTGTCTATCTATCTATCTATCTTTGTATCTATCTATCTTTGTATCTATCTAACTATCTATCTATCTTTCTGTCTATCTATCTTTGTATCTATCTATCTTTCTGTCTATCTGTCTATTCATATATCAATCTATCTTTCTGTCTACCCATCAATCTATCTATCTACCTGTATAATCTATCTTTCTATATATCTGTCTATCTACCTATTTACCTATGTCCCATAGCTTTGAGTATATTGGGGTGATAATGCAATGGACCATAAGACACAGATCCTCTCGTCTATCTGTGCCCTGCCTTCAATTGTAATGCAATTTTGAACTCTCTATCTCACTCCCCAGATAAGAAAGCCTTCTTCCTTGTCAGTACCTCATCAGCGGCTGGTCCTCAGATCTATGAGATCTTCACAAGAAAGACAGTCCTAGATGGCCATCTTCCTATCCTTGTCTCTTTCATTCTGTTCTCTGCCTCTGTCATTGTGTTATTTCTAATACATCTCTCTAATCACATCTCTCTAATCACATCTCTCTTCTCCTCTTATCCCAGATAAGAAAGCCTTCTTCCTTGTCAGTACCTCATCAGCGGCTTGTCCTCAGATCTATGAGATCTTCACAAGAAAGACAGTCCTAGATGGCCATCTTCCTATCCTTGTCTCTTTCATTCTGTTCTCTGCCTCTGTCATTGTGTTATTTCTAATACATCTCTCTAATCACATCTCTCTTCTCCTCTTATCCCAGATAAGAAAGCCTTCTTCCTTGTCAGTACCTCATCAGCGGCTGGTCCTCAGATCTACGAGCTCTGTACCAACTCGTCACAGGAGAGACAGTCCTGGATGGATGTCATCCTATCCTTGTCTCTTTCATTCTGTTCTTTGTCTCTGTCATTGTGTTCTCTGCCTCTGTCATTCAGTCCTTTCTAATACATCTCTAATCACATCTCTCTTCTCCTTTTATCCCCAGATAAGAAAGCCTTCTTCCTCGTCAGTACCTCATCAGCGGCTGGTCCTCAGATCTACGAGCTCTGCACCAACTCCTCTCAGGAGAGACAGTCCTGGATGGATGTCATCCTATCCACGCAGGATGTGGAGCGAAAGCAGGCCAAGGGAGGGCGCCGTAACGCCAAGATAGCGGCCAGCGCCAGACCTGTACCGCAAGAACTCTTACCTGTCTATGAGGAGAGTTCAAAGATGTGAGTTCACTCTCAGTTTAGTTTTTTTTATTTTACATGAAAAAAACTACTATACAGTGTACATTAACAAAACATAGCATATTTACAAAATTGTTCTTCGTGAAGACATTTACACAGCATCAGTTTGTATAGCATTTACACTTGTGAAAAAAGGAACTTTATAAAAAGCATATAGCTTGCAATGGGAAAATCCCATAGGCTTAATACAGGAACCACAAGATTCCTGTAGCCAATGGGTTAAAAAGAAGATTTGATGACATAATGGTTGTCTTTTTGTTTACAGTGATGAGAAGCCGGAGATCAACGGCCCACCTGAGGTGGTCGACAATGTGGCCCTCGCTCCCCAAGCAGAAGTGGTCAGTCTGACCAACAGCTCAGGTCAGTAGCTCCAAAATAACAGTTACACAATTAGAGTCTGAATTTTTTTTTTGATGAAGCAAATATTTGTACAGTCAAACCTGCTTTAAAGACCACCTGTCTACAAAGACAACATTTTTTGTTTCCTTTGAAAATGGTTTCTCATTGAAATATGCACTAAAGGAACCTGTCTACAAAGACCAATTTTTTTGTTTCCCTTTGTCGGTCGCTATAGACAGGTCTGACTGTATATGTTTTGATAAAGTCATCATCATGAGGTTATAGCTTGCAGTTATGATTATCATAAGATTCTAAGGTACTATTTATTTCGGGCACTCTTCAAATTCATCACATATAGTGGAATTGCTTGCGAAATCTTGTGTTCAGAAGTGTGATAGAGCCAAATAAAGGGGAGGGGAAGAGGTGGAGGGGGAGAGGAAGAGGAAGAGGAAGAAGAGGAGGGGGGTAGGAGGGGGAATGTTCGGTCTAAGTGTTATTTTGCTGCTCATGACAAGTTGCATTTAATATCACAAAGTCCATTTGGATGTTTAATAGTACAATATTAAAGTTAAGTTTTACTCTTTCCTCAACAGATGCCAAGTCTGAGACAGACTCAACAGAAGATATCAAGGCAGCTTTAGAAAACTCATTAAAACAGGTAAGAAGCTTAAAGCCCCACTGCACTACTTGTAGCTACTTGCGCCCTCTATATAGCCAACAATGCCTAAGCGGTACCTGTTGGTCCACCATGGTCCCCTTTTTCTTATGTTAATTGAGAGCTGATTTGATGAAATGGCCACCTGTCAGTGACCATGCAGGGAGGTCTAATCCCTCCTGGCCAAACTAGTGCAGATAGGCTTTTAACCCTTACTGTACTGGGCTATTTTGAGCACCCTCTGACTGGGGGGGGGGGCCTGGGAGGCCCCCCCCCCCCCCTATGATCTCGGCCGTCGATTGTCCGATTAACACGAAAATTTGCATGTTTGTAGATATTTACGTAAGAAACAAGATGGTATAATTAGTTTTTTCCAAATATGCACATTTTTGTCGTTAGCCTAATTAATTATGCAAAATGCGCTAATTTTATGCATTTTACAGAAAACTTGTCAAACTCCAATTTTTGAATGTTGAAACTCATTATTCATATGAAACTTCTTTTCTAACACAAAAAAGTTATTTTAATGTAATTAATAATGATAATTTATGCAAATTTTGATGCGATTTGTAATTTTTTTTTTTTTTTTGATGACATGCGCATACTAATTGTTATGTAACGCCTTACAGGTATATCTGATTTCGACGAAAATGGTATCAAAATGTGCGTAAGACTTGAGGGGAAAAAGTCATGAAACGACAATTCAAAATTCCAAGCGGTTGCGGCGCAATCTCCGAAAATGTCGAGGGGGGGGCCTCCTAGGCCCCCCCCCCCAGTACAGTAAGGGTTAAAAGAGTAGCTTAAAAGGGTAGCTTAAAAAGACAATCCATCATTTGACAGTAAGTAAAGTACTAGATAAGTTGTCACATGTACATTTCAAATAAAATCAAAGATGTTACTTGGTACTTTGAGGTGGAGTTTGTTTAGAAAAACAACAATTTTGGTTTATTTTCTCGAGAAACATCAAGTTTATAGCTGTGCTGCAGCCTGATATACCTGTAAACTATATGTTCATTTTTCATTGTTTACCAATATACTATGGAAAATGGAATTTTAGTTGACAAATACCTTTGAATGACTCAGTTTTATTGTACATTTCATGGTGTTTCTTCCAAGTGACTATTGCCCTCAAAGCACTGATTACTGTTAATCCACTGTGCAAATACCAGCCTCAGTTTGTATTCCCTTTTTTTCCATATGCTCAATATTCCCTTTGACAACCCTTTGGGAAGTGACACCACTCTTCCAACCTGTGGAGTGTTTCACAAAGACTTTAAGTTGGACTTAACTATGGCAGGCTGGGCTGTTCATGCCACTGTTTGCTCTAACTATTTACTGGCATTAGTCTCTCAAGGGATGTACAAACCGTGGACACAAATCTACAGAATTTACATTTTTTGATAGTTCATCATTAAAGGAAAAAATATTATCAAAAGATCATAATTGAGAGACCAATCGTGAGAGCAACCAGTGGCATGAATTGCCTGCCATAGTTAAGTCCAACCTAAAGTTGATCTTAGTCTTTGTGAAACACCCCCCTGGTGTACATGGGAACCCGATATGCCAGAGTACTACATACATGTAGTAGGCCTCTCGACTATGACTGGGGCAATAATGTTGGAGCGCCATGAGTGCCACGGCATGACAGCTTCGTGCAGTAGATCAGAAGCTACCATTACAATGGTTATTATAATGGTTATCATAATGGTTATTGTAATGGTTATTATAATGGTTATCATAATGGTTATTGTTATGGTTATTATAATGGTTATCATAATGGTTATTATAATAGTTATCATAATGGTTATCATAATGGTTATTATAATAATTATCGTAACGGTTATTATAATCATTATCACAGAGATGCCAACCCTCCCGATTTTATCGGGAGGCTCCCGATAATTCACCCCCACTCCCGACCTTACGATCACCATCCCTATCCTCCCGATTTATTAAAACAAAAAAAAATATGTTTTTTTTTTTTTTTTTTTTTTTTTTTTTTTTAATTTTTTTTTAATTTTTTTTTAATTTTTGTGTGGCGCTTATCAGTACATATATCTGTGAATTGAATGAGAAATATCGTCTGTTAACTTTAGCATGTAGTAATTCCACTCTGTTAAAAGACAAATTAAGAGTAGCGAAAGATTGTTTCAGCATATGGATCGCCGTAACCAATGCGTGGATATTTTTGACACAGAATCCAAATGGCAGAAAATCAGCAAAAGAAGACCAAGAAATGGTCTCAGAAGTATAAGACCGAATACAGTATCAAGTACCCGTATATTCGGAAGTCTGAAAGGAATTCATCATGCATTTTGAACAATTTGTATGTTATTAAAAAAAAAAGTGGGAATTATTTAACTAAATTAACATGTAAAATGCTGCAAAATAAGGCTCAGATTGCACCAGAGAGCATCTAGAACCCCATAACTTCCAGGGCCCTAAGGCGGGCCCTGGATCCCGGCCGCATGGGTCGGGCGCTACGCGCTCGAGATGTGCGCTACGCGCACATTATTTGGTGTCAATTACAAATCCTCCCTATTTCAGTTTTCCAAAAGTTGGCATCTCTGTTATCATAATGGTTATTATAATGGTTTAAACTTACCAACCCTTTCCCCACTGTTTTCATATGTCCAGGTTCCTGGTGAAGAAGCAACGTTTTCAGAGAGACTTCAGAGTTCACTACACATTGTTCATAGAACCATACCAGTACTAGGTAAGTTTGGGAAAATGGGGGTAAACATAACTCTTTTAAAGGGTCCCCAAATGGTCCCAGACTGATCCCCAACCGATACCCAACATCAGACATGCCAACCGTTCCGATTTTAACGGAACTGTTCCGTTTTTGAAGTTTTTATAGCCCTAAAAAACGGAACGTTCCGATTTTGGGGAATTTGGCTTTCCATACATAGCATTGACTACACTGGATAGGCACTTTCACGCACATGGTCCGTCCGCCGCCATCTTGTTTAATTCCGAAACAACACGGCCGCCGTTATTACTGTTTTGATACTAGTGTGCGGTCGTGCATTTTGGGGGGAGCATGGTGGTAGATGATCGTGCGCGCAGCGCCCGCAATACCCATTCAAAGTATAGTAGCGAAGACTTCGGTGATTCAGTGGGCACATTGCAAGTGCGATATACGGTGTGTTGTTGTTCATGAACGCCGGGCCTAGCGGCCTGGGCGCGGCTGGAGTGTCTGTGGTACTGGTGATCGTGAGTGTACGTGTGCGTGTGTAGGATACGAGTTCTGCCGTTTGACTGTGGATTCGAATTTGCCATTCGACGCTTGAACGAGGTGTTTTCTTCCTGAATATTATCATGGATTCACTCAAAAGAGCGACTACCCAAGGAGGAGATCCTTTGACTGGAAACAGATTTTTAAAAACGTTTTTATGCACATCTTTATTTTGGACTTAAAAATGGTAGGTTCGAAATGCAGTAAGAGTGATTGGGTGTTTGTGTACGTTTTGCGCAAAAATTATGCTGCGGTGTCTTGCGTTCCGGAAAGACCCCCATTTGTTACGGACAAATATGGTAAATGTTACTGACAGCCATCATATAGGGTTGGCATCTCTGATTAATAATGTATACTGCATTTATTGTCGGCAAGATCTAAAGATCAGTGGTGGAGTCTTGTTCTGCTGACATTGATTTTGACAACCTCATTTACATGTAGCTCAATGAGTTACAATAATTTTGGATTGTTGACTGTTGTCTGGAAAGTTGAATACCATTATTGCCAGTCTCATTTTATGCATAGATCTATGTCATGTATAATTATTTAAAAAGTAACTAGACTTAAATGCATCACTCTGCATGAGTGGCTAATTAAATATAAGTCTATTATCTGCTCTGCCTCTGCCAAGGATAAATTAAAATGTGGAATTCACTTCAATCACTTTTTTGTTTGGTATGACACAAAAATTACCCATAAACTTGGGTTGAATTTTAGGGGAAATGGTCCCTAAAATAGGCTCAGATTGCACCAGAGAGCATCTGGAAACCCAGAGCTTCCAGGGCCCTAAAGCGGGCCCTGGACCCCGGCTAAAAGGACTTCGCGCTTGTGATGTGCGCTTCGCGCCCATGATGTGCGCTTCGCGCACATAGTGTACAGATTTCTGATTTTCAAATGTTGGCATGTATGCAACATGCCTCCAGCTAATTCTCGCTATCGTCAATTCTCCTGCATGCTCGGATGTAGATTCTTGGACGTAATTTCGATCCACTTCCGGGACTAACATATTTCCGGTCTACGGCAGCGTTAAATAGACCGGGACTTTGTCACCATACTATTCCAGAGTGCATTTGAAATGGGCATGAACATAACATAATCATATAGATATTTTGTTATTGTACCTTGGTCATTTGGTGGAAGTTGTTGATTCTCATATAAAAGGTCCCAGGTTTGTTGCTTTAAAAAAAAAGGTATTTTTCCCACATTTGTACCTCGCTACTCCGGTGTATATAATAGGTACCTGGCAATGCTGAGGTAATAACAAAAAGAGCTCTGTTCATATTGATGAGGCTACCCTGGGTAAATACAATCATATTATTTATTACTTATTATACAAGAAAAAAAAAATAGATCTCTATCTTCCAGTTGATCAGTCCATAGAGTCTGTTGTGTCTAACCTGTATTTGCCCAAAATAATTAACTTTTTGGATGTGTCTCTCTCATTACTTAAATTTTCTTATAGATGAAGCCTGTGGTGAATCATCAGAGAACACTGTCCTGTTAAAGGCCTTTAACAGCCTAGCAAAGCAACTCTCAGATCTCAAAGTAAGTATTGCCTAGTGGATACCCCTACTTGTTGGTTTAAAGAAATATATTTATAAGAATAAAGATTTTGCGTTCTTGTAAAAGATTATAACGTCTTTATCATCAATAGTGATCTGTCAGTTTATGACAGGTTCAGTGACCCATTCAAAATTCTATATCAAGTGTCTCTCCAAGTTTCTCTCCAAGTTCCTCGGTCTTGAGCGAACCGTTTCATACCCTGTTGCTCCACATTCTGTGATTACATCGTCTAGAAAGCCTTTAGGAGGTCTTCCCCTCTTCTTCTTTCCATGAATATGACCTTCAATGACTCTGAGCCTCAAGCCCTCATCATGCCGCATTATGTGTCCAAGCCATTTCTTCTGTCTCTCTCTAATCGTTTGAATCAGCACCCGCCTTTCTTGAGCTCGATGCAACACCTCTTCATTCGAAACTCTGTCCCTCCAAAAGCTTTAGCTATAGCCATAGCTATAGCTCTGGAAGCCGTTGTAGAAAGTGTTCTTTTGAGAGTAGATGTGCAAAGAATTTACAATTATTTCATTTATGCTTCTGATATAGTTTTCTGCTTGTATATAATATTTTCCAGTACTCTAGCTCTAACTCCATGTCTTGTATTTTTGTTATGACAGGAGCAGCATCATTTGGAACAACTTGAAATGAAGAAGGTGAAGGAGGAGAATAATAGTCTTCAGACCGACTACGACGAGCTGAAAGCTGAGCGGAGACAGTTGAAAGGAGAACTGACAGTCATGAAACATGAACTTGGAAACCTTCAACCCGACCACCTCCAGAACAACCCTGGATCCGTAGACTCCATCCCAAATACCGTTGACGAGGACCGACTCATGACGGACAAGCAACACAACCGCCAATCCTACTCCGGGGATTCGAGCGCTACCGAATCGGAGGATTCCAAAACAGTGGAGTCGTCAGAGCCCGAGGAATCGACAGTTGTTGTGGATGATGAGAATAAGAGCTCAAATGAGCAGGATTCCGATGTTCCGGTGACTCCGAGCGAACTGATGCAACCGGAGATCTTCCAAACGGACACTCAGGTAGTGAAGCCGGTAGTGAACGAACAGCTCCTGGAGTTGCAGTCGGCCGCTGGGTTACCCAGCGAAAGAACTGAGGATGAGACAGGGGTGTGTGTTCAGGAGGCCTTGGTCACTGAGGATATCGCTAATGGACTAGAAGAACTGAAGATCAGTGAATCGGGCCAGGATTATGAGAATGGAAACGAGAAGTTGGAGGTGGAGGTTGCGGAGAAAGTTGAAGAAATGGAAGAGTTGGATGTGATGAGAGATCGAGCAAATTCTGAAGTGCAAAAATCAAACTCGGCAGTAGACGTTAACAGTAATCCTAATCTAAGTACTGATTCAGTCAGCCTGGATGATACGATAAGTGTAGAAGGCGAGACAGAGACTGAAAAAGCTCCAGTAACCGTTCATCCCAACACTATGGATATGTCATTAGATGATGCTACCCTTACAACTCAAGAACCTGATGCATCCGCTGAACCCCCGACCCTTGATGATGGGTTACAATCTTCCACCAAAGAGGAGTCAGACTCCCAGCCATGCCTGATTGAAGTCGTTGACAAGGATATCCCAAACCCCGAAGACATCGTATCGAGCGTAGAGGAGAGGACGGACGAGAGCGTTGAACTCGCTCCGGAGGAGAAGTCGCTGACCACCAAGTCGGACGTGATCCCGACGACGGACTTGACCGTCTCGGAGCAGACGCAACTGGACAGTCAGGAGGGTGGCAGTAGACCTGCGAGCCTCATAATGGACGACTCTGCATCCTCAGATGTCCTCATCAACGCATCAACGGAGGAAGTGGATGACACTGATGCAGGGAGACCCGGAGACAGGAATTCACAAGGTTTGTACAGCTATTGTTCTGGGGAACGTCGTTGAATCTTGCATGTTTAGGTGGCTATTAACTGTGGCTCGTGGGTTCATGTTTCCAAATGTTATCTTTGTATACCGGTATGTCTTCTGAGCAGATAATCTCTTTAGCATGTCCATGGGCTAGTTTGATATTTTAGAAATTGGTTTTGAATTTGCCAATTTCCCATTTTTTTCCCATCATGAACTAGAAATGGTTGGATAGGACCTTATTCTGAAACATCAGAGAAAACAGAGAGTTCAACAGTACCACAAAGTTTAGCGGGATTCTCTGTGTCGATGTGATTATAATATATAAGTTGAGCTATTTGTGATATATCAGTAAGCTTTATTATTTTGTTTCCACTTTTTATCAGTATAATACATTTCGTTCCTTTTGAAAATCCATGTCATAACAAAATGAAACTTTGCACCACTTGCACTGTGACAGGCGTGCGTGTGAATTTGAAGAATGCAGTTGAGAAATATGAAATGTGGTGAAGGTTTTCTCCCCATGAGCATCAAATTCGGACACACAGCTCTCCTTATCAGCGAGCCTGTATATTTATAACACTTTTCAGATGGTGCCTCTCACGAGAAGAATTGTAGGTTGTCCTAAATGAAGCCGTGAGTTAATGATTCAGCCAAATTGATTGACTTTTTCTTCTGGGTTTCTAAAAAGGTTTCTAAAAGGATTCTAGTTGGCTGAGGTGCTAAGGTGGTAAAGGAATGTTACTTTTATCTAGACTCCCCTCCCCCCTTATTAATGGGACTATTTTTGTACACTTACCACTACTTCAAGCATTTCTCTTGGAAACTAAACTAATCCACGTCCACAAAGCATGGACAGTCTACTGTAGGGCCAATGACAGTATGAAAGATTCTATTTTATGACTTTCAGGGGCTACTTTGCCCGAGCCCCCGTGTATTTTTCCCCTGGTTGTGTGACCTGTAGAAGTATGATTTACAACATGACAAATGAAAAAGAGCATATGGCTTTTAATGGTTGCATACACGTTTCATCAAACTCGCTCCAAAGTAAAGGCTCGTTCCGACGCGACCCGGCAAAACCGCTGACTTTTTTTAGTGATGACATAAAGTGTAAACACGCTTCATATTTCTGTATCCTATAACACATAGCTCAGTGAATACATGCAAGCCCTACGTTGCACGTTTTGCCATTCATTTACACATTCAAAAATCTGAGGCGCCATTTATGCAGTGGTTTACCTCGCCATATCTGAACAAACCTTAAGATGCCACGTTTTGTAATAGTAGGCAATGTACCATAAATAAAACTTGCCCCCATATGACAATTTGATATCAATATTATGTCTGTTGGAGCCACAGCCCCAAAGGGCCCTATCATTGTGTTAAACTCCGTTTTTTATCGCCCTCTGGCTCAACACAGGTAATTTAAAACTTCCACGTTGCTCATCTCTTTGTAAGGATATATGTTAAGAAATTGGAAGAAGATATGCTTCAATACCGTAATTGTCGCAAAGATGTAGCACAAGAATTTGCACAAATTCACTGAGAACTTGTGTTAGAGAGAACGATGTAGAGATAAAGAGAAAAAGAAAGAAAAGAAAAATCATGAAATACATTTATCTTGTAATACCATGCGTATGTACATTTACCTACACATGTATATCTGTTGTACAGCACAAGGAGCAAAATAGTGGATGTTTGAATGAGGAACATTATATTTCAAGAGCATCTTTTCCTGTGTAACTGGCTTATTGATGTTTTAAAGCCATACTGTACTAGAAGCACTTCTGCAAAATCCCCTTTAGCACCATCTCAGGTCAGCTTTAGCAGTATGGTCCCGTAACTCGCTTCTTCCCTGGCTGTGCTGTTTTTTCGCGCATCAAGTCCTCTGTCTGCGAAGTGGAAATTTGGAATCGGGTTAAGCACTGTTGGCATGTTGACCATCAGATGGCGCTGTGCAATAAACGATATGCTAGGGAAGAAAGTTCATCAGTTCAATATCACTTTAATACTACTGTGCATGCTGCTTTTTCACTTTTAAAAGGTATCATAAGATGGTAAAAGGATTCTCACCAGCTAATAATCAATGTCTAAATCTCATTGCTGTAGACATGACGGCACAACATATGATTTTAATATTGACAAATGGTTCAAAAGTTACAAGCAGATCATTAAACATTAAGAAAACTACTAGGCCAAGAGCATTAGGTCAAAATAGGCTTAAACCTGGACATTTTTGGTAACAAGCTGATTTTTTCAGGAAAGCTCCAGGAATATGTCTAGAATAACATACTAAAAGTCCTCGTGTATCCTCCTTGAGCGTTTTCCGCAATCCAAGATGGCGTCCAAAATGGCCGCCATTTCCTGAATTTTCTTATAGCTTTGCAACTAGATAACCCAAATACAAAATTTAAATGTCTAAATATATGTTTTTTAGCTTAAGGAACTCAATAAAGTACTTATTGATAAATTTAGAAGAACAAAATAGCTGTAAAACCACTTGGGCCCTTCCCGAAATCCAAAATGGCACCCTAAATTGTTGCCATTTCCTCATTTTTCCTGTAACTTTGCAACTAGATAACCCTAATACAAAATTTAAATGTCTAAACATATGTTTTTCAGCATAAGGAACTCAACAAAATACTTATCAATACATTTTGAAACACATAAGTAGCAGTAAAACCACTTAAGCCCTTCCCGAAATCCAAAATGGCCACCATTTCCGATCGTATCTCATTGTATTATCAAAGATACGTTATGAATATAATCAAATGTCTTGACCAGAATAGCACCTTTGAAATACATATCAGTACATACAAACTTTTCATTACAAAAATACTTCTTATGCATAAAGTACACACACCCACACCCACACCCACACCCACGCACGCACACACACACACACATACACAATCACCAAAGAAAAGTGAAGGGGAAATATAGGAGTTTGTCCTAAATCACTTATATTATTGCATTATATGAGGGAAACATTTTTACCCTCAGTTGTATTGCTAAACAGAGAGGGAGACATTTTGTACCACAGGGTCTATAATTGTCTTCACATCAAGCACATGAGATGAAACTTTAGTGCTAACCAACTTTTTTACCAACAAGATGCAGTTCATATCTACTATGAGGTGAGTTTCATTTCAAACTATTAATTATTACTTAGAAAGTTCAAGTATAATTTTGGTATTCATATCTGTTTAGAATTATACAGAGTTACATGTGCTACAAATACACAGCACATGGCAGTAAAATGTATAGCACATGGCAATGAATTGACATGTAGTATCCTATTGTTTCACCTAAAACATTGTGATGATCAAATTCATTTATTCATTTCATTCAGATTACATAAATGATATTGCACTGACTAACCTGAGTGCACTGGCACTGGAACTTACAATATAGTCTACATCTAGAGTATAGATAGATATTAGTTCTACATCTAAGTTAGATCTAACTAGCTCTAGGCCTAAGTTAGATCTAACTAGATCTAGGCCTAAGTTAGGTCTAACTAGATCTAGCTCTATAATGTTAAGATCTAGATGAGCGGTTATAAGTAAATTGACACATCAGTATAAGATGGATGATCCTGTTAATAAAGGTAGTACTAGTCTAATCCGTACCAGACACTCTGACAATCACATTCTTATCTCACCATGTGTCATGCACGCCCCAGCCTACCTTGCTAACCCTATATTCCCAAGCAGATGTGTGATAAATACTTTTTCCTAAACAAAACAAAAAACAATGCATATTTTTTGTCATTACAGATGATGGATGTGCATTGCATTATCTGTAAAGAAACATCACCTGATACAGGTGCAGTTGGGGAGAAGGGACGGAGGACACTTGTGGTGTCAAGTTTAGAACGCGGTGATGGCTTCCATGAGTCATTTGAGAAGACAACACCACTACGAATCCATGCTGTTTGTCGCAAGAATTACACAAGGAACCAGGGGCGTACGCAGGATTTTTTCAAGGGGGGGGTTTTAAAATATTTTGCTCCCGAAAATTTGAAAATCGCGCCGGCCGAAAAGTCGCTCAGTGGGGGGGGGGGGGGGGGGGGGGGGGGGGGGGGGTAAGCGGACACTTTTTTTTTTTTTTTTTTGGAGGTCAAAAAAAAATCGCAACGACTCAGCGGGTCAAAAAGTCGCTCAGTGGGGGGGGGGGGGGGGGGGGGGGGGTAAGCGGACACTTTTTTTTTTTTTTTTGGTCTCAAAACTTCAAAATTTGACATTTTTTGGCGTTGGGGGGGGATAAGGTCACCTTATTTAGGTTAGCCGTGAGTATAATTTTTTTTTTTTTTTTTTTTTTTTTTTTTTATAATAAAAAAAAAAAAAAAAAAAAAAAGCCAAAGGGGGGGGTTTTAGGTTTTTTTAGGGGGGGTTTACATACATTAAAATACCAAAGGGGGGGGGTTTGAACCCCCAAAACCCCCCCCCCCTGCGTACGCCCCTGCAAGGAACTGTTCCATAGTGTCTGCAAAGAGAAAATCTTCATGTCTTCAAGAAGTAGAAGATGTGACTCAACTTCGCTCAAGTGCTTCAAAGACATTTAACATAAAAAATGATTGTATGTTCTGTTTGGAGTCCATCACTCAGGACACTAAAAACCCTTCCCGCAGAAAAGGTTCAATAAGCAGTGTTGAGACCTTAGAGTTCCAGGTAACAGTATTGGATCGTTCAAGAGAGCGAGATGACAAGTGGGGTAACGATGTCTCTGATCGTGTGCAACAAGCATATGATCTGGTTGCAGCTGAAGCCAAGTATCATCGAGCATGTGCCCAATCCTTCTTTAAGAACAAGTATGAGGGAATTTCAACTGACAATATTCGACAGGAAGCATTTCAGCATCTCTGTAAGTTTCTTGATGACAGTGATGAATGCCAATACTCAGTTCAAGAGCTTTCAGATTACATGGCCACATTTCTGGAAGGGAGCGAGGGTTTCTCACTGAAGCATCTCAAGCGCAAGCTCAAGGATCATTATGGTGATGATCTAGTTATAACCAGCATCAAAGGAAAGTCCAGTATCGTGAGTTTCCGTGACTCGGCAAACAAAATACTTCATGAAAAGTGGAACAGTGATAGAGTGTCAGATGCTGAGAGCCAAAGCGATCGCATAATAGATATGGCTGCTTCCATCATCCTCAACGATATCAGACTGACAGTGTACAACCGTGAAGAGTACTCAACATTAGATGGAACTGAAAATGGAGACACATTAGTACCAAGGTCGCTAAAGCGTTTCATACATAATGTAGTGGACAGCAAAGGCAAAGGTCACACGGTTTCAAACAGGAAATGCACTTCAATAGCACATGCCATCATCTCTGCCAGTAGGCCCAGGTCATTTGTTTCACCAATATTGTTGGGAATAGCTGTGTATATACACCGGAAGTATGGCTCACGTGAACTGATAGACATCTTGAGCAGCATGAGCTTTGCTGATGATTATAAAGAAGTACAGCGGTTTGAACAAGCCCTCATGTCAAATGATGAACCATCCTATCACCTGGGCGGTTTTACCCAATTCGTGTTTGACAATGCCGACTTCAATGTAGCGACAGTGACTGGTCACAACACTTTCCACAACATGGGAGGAATCGCTTGTGTTACTCCGCCTGGGATTGTGGATACTTCACCCATCAAACGTTCAGTGAAATTGCAATTGGCTGACAAAGTTGGAGCATTTGGACATATTCCTATAAAGACATACAGCAAACCTGCTGTTCCTGGCTTACGGTCTGTTGTAATAGGTCCCCTCGAGAAACCTGACCAGGAGCTCCCGTCTCTCCGATCCGCAGCTGCCCTAGACTCCCTCTGGGTCGCTGGCTATGTTCTAGAACTAGACTTGTGTCCTTCATGGAGTGGTTTCATGAAAGTGGCAATGCAGAGTGACCAGTACGAAAGGACGAGAATTGAAACTCTGCCCTTCATCAATTTGGACCCCTCCAATCCGAGTACCATCTACACTGCACTATGCTTTGCACAGTCACAATGTGAAAAGCATAACTTGAGAATATGTGCAGTAACATTTGACCAGCCCTTGTACATCAAGGCAGCAGAGATTGTAGCTTCTTCTCAAGACCTAGACAAAGTATTCGTCCGTCTTGGTGGATTTCACCTCCTCATGTCATATCTTGGCAGCATAGGCCACATCATGGACGGAAGTGGGCTTGCAGAGCTATGGGAGACAGTGTACGCCAAAGGGTCTGTCATACATATGCAATCAGGTCATGCATTTTCCCGTTCTCTCCGTGCACACATTCTTACTGCAGCTTCCCTCATTGGCGTGTTGATGGGTAAACCTGGCATCTTAGACAGCATAGATAAGGACCACTTAGCGAATCTTTATGGTGCACTTCTAAACCAGGACAAGAAGGCAACTGATGTAGCTGAGGAGGAGTGTGTCAAACAGTTAAGTCAGATCATTTCACAACTCCTTGATCAGACAGCAGGACAAAGTAGGACAGGGAAGCTTTGGGTGCAGTATATCCGACAAGTGTCTCTTCTGCAATGTTTCATTCGAGCTGAAAGGACAGGGGACTGGATGCTCCATCTCAGCTGTGTGAGGGAAATGATACCACATTTCCATGCTGCAGGACATCTTCACTATGCCAAATCTGCCAGGTTGTATTTACAACAGATGGAAGCCCTAGAGCAAATCATGCCAGGAAATGAATATACACAATTCGCAGAAAAGGGATACTTCACCATCCGCCGTGTGGATTCATTCTGGGGTGGGAACTTCTCTGATCAGACCATTGAGCAGTTCCTGATGCGGCAGCTGAAAACATCTGGAGGAATGACTCATGGACGTGGAATCACAGACAGTACATTGGCAAAGTGGGTTCATGCACTTCCTCGCTGTATTCCTATCTGTGATGAACTGGAACAGTTCACCGGAGTGCACACTGGTACGTCAGAGCAACATAAAGACATACGGCAAAGTACCAGGTCAAGAGATAACAAAGATAGATGCATCTTTGTTAGATGGTTGCAGGCACATCCACCATTTACTGGATATGAAACTGATTGCCTGGTCTCCTTGTCAACTGGCATCGTCGCTGACTCATCTGTCAATTGTGATAAAGCAGTAGATATCGGCCTAGCAGCGGCATCCGCAATGAATGATATGAAGTTCACAGATATCAAGCTACATCGTAATGACAAGGTGAAGACCATTGGTGCCAAGAGTAAGACGGTGAAATCAGGGGACAAAGCACAGAGGTCAACCCAACACTACTGTTCAACAGAATCACATGTGTCCTGAAAGACAGCACTGAGATGGAATCGTTCTTCACTTATGAGCTTGCTCTACAGCCTCCTTCCCTTTTCAAAGGTGGGGTGATGCGGAAGCCAACAAAGAGTTCGCTGGGTCTCCTGCTGAAGTCGTTCACTAAGCAATCCAACCTGCCAGAAAATGGTCTCTTTGTTTTAGATGGTGGTCACCTACTGCAATCAGTTGTTTGGCCACAACCGTCAACCTATGCTGATGTTGTTAAGTCGTACATTTCATACATTCTTAAGCATTATGGAGCTCATTCGACGGTGGTGTTTGATGGATATGGAAGTGCAACTTCGACAAAGGTAGCTGAGCAGAGACGAAGATCCCAGAAATGTACCTCTAGTGACATCATATTTGATGATAATATGCCAACAACCACAACCCAAGCCGCTTTCCTAGCCAACAGCAACAATAAGATGAGACTTATACAAACTCTACGTGACAACATGCTCATGGCTGGTATACGTGTCAAGCAGGCAGAAGCGGATGCCGACACCCTGATTGTCTCCACGGCACTAGCAGTAGCAGAGTCAGAACAGGTGCCAGTTGTTGTCGTAGGTACGGATACAGACCTACTGGTCATGCTAGTTGCTAGGGCAACCACATCCACAGATATGCACATGCTATGCCGCAGTAATCCTGTCACGGTCTTCAACATTCATGAAATTCAGCATGTCATAGGGGACACTAGAATTCACCTGATGTTTCTTCATGCTGTGACAGGATGTGATACGGTTTCTGCAATCTACCGTCAAGGCAAGCGTAAAGCTTTCAATATGGTCCACAAGAAACGGGACTATGACTTGCTTGATACCTTCACAGACAGTGGAAGCACCCATGACGAGGTAAAAAGAGCTGGGGAAGCCTTCATTCTTAAGCTTTATGGGGCCAGCAGATTTGAATCTCTTGATGACTACCGTCACATTGCATACAAGCGGGCAATCGGCCGCAGTTCTCTGAGTTCATCCTTTCAGCTGGAAAGTCTACCTCCAACTAGTGCTGCAGCAAAGCAGCATTCATACCGCACCTATCTTACAGTCCAGGAATGGATGGGTAACTCATTACCTCCAACAGAATGGGGCTGGCGATTTCAGGATGGAACTCTTACACCTGTAGAGACAGACATTGCTGTGGCACCCGACACTTTGCTGAACATGGTAGCATGTGGGTGCAAACCAGAGGGTTGCAGAAGCATGACATGTAGCTGCAAGAAACTTGGACTCTTCTGTACCTCAATGTGCAGTAAATGCAGTGGCCTCAATTGCAACAATACAGCACCAATAGATCCAAACGATGATGATATTGTGGCCCTTGCCCTAACTTCAGCGGACATTAACACTGGAGATTCAGCATCTGACGAT
>JAVYIG010015696.1:0-34677 GCA_035222895.1 Strongylocentrotus droebachiensis | reverse complement strand
CAATGACGTCATCATCTAAAAAAAAAGGGAAGGTATTAAAGAGAAGGCTGTCTACGTGACAAGGTCATCACGTCCAGCAACAAAATGCCTACAACACCCGGTATTCCCAGGCGGTCTCCCATCCAAGTACTAACCGGGCCCTATGCTGCTTGACTTCGGTGATCGGACGAGAACCGGTATATTCAGCATGGTATGGTCGTAGGCAAAGGACATCATTGTTAAACCTATTTAAGGCTAAACAATGACGTCATCATCTAAAAAAAAAGGGAAGGTATTAAAGAGAAGGCTGTCTACGTGACAAGGTCATCACGTCCAGCAACAAAATGCCTACAACACCCGGTATTCCCAGGCGGTCTCCCATCCAAGTACTAACCGGGCCCTATGCTGCTTGACTTCGGTGATCGGACGAGAACCGGTATATTCAGCATGGTATGGTCGTAGGCAAAGGACATCATTGTTAAACCTATTTAAGGCTAAACAATGACGTCATCATCTAAAAAAAAAGGGAAGGTATTAAAGAGAAGGCTGTCTACGTGACAAGGTCATCACGTCCAGCAACAAAATGCCTACAACACCCGGTATTCCCAGGCGGTCTCCCATCCAAGTACTAACCGGGCCCTATGCTGCTTGACTTCGGTGATCGGACGAGAACCGGTATATTCAGCATGGTATGGTCGTAGGCAAAGGACATCATTGTTAAACCTATTTAAGGCTAAACAATGACGTCATCATCTAAAAAAAAAGGGAAGGTATTAAAGAGAAGGCTGTCTACGTGACAAGGTCATCACGTCCAGCAACAAAATGCCTACAACACCCGGTATTCCCAGGCGGTCTCCCATCCAAGTACTAACCGGGCCCTATGCTGCTTGACTTCGGTGATCGGACGAGAACCGGTATATTCAGCATGGTATGGTCGTAGGCAAAGGACATCATTGTTAAACCTATTTAAGGCTAAACAATGACGTCATCATCTAAAAAAAAAGGGAAGGTATTAAAGAGAAGGCTGTCTACGTGACAAGGTCATCACGTCCAGCAACAAAATGCCTACAACACCCGGTATTCCCAGGCGGTCTCCCATCCAAGTACTAACCGGGCCCTATGCTGCTTGACTTCGGTGATCGGACGAGAACCGGTATATTCAGCATGGTATGGTCGTAGGCAAAGGACATCATTGTTAAACCTATTTAAGGCTAAACAATGACGTCATCATCTAAAAAAAAAGGGAAGGTATTAAAGAGAAGGCTGTCTACGTGACAAGGTCATCACGTCCAGCAACAAAATGCCTACAACACCCGGTATTCCCAGGCGGTCTCCCATCCAAGTACTAACCGGGCCCTATGCTGCTTGACTTCGGTGATCGGACGAGAACCGGTATATTCAGCATGGTATGGTCGTAGGCAAAGGACATCATTGTTAAACCTATTTAAGGCTAAACAATGACGTCATCATCTAAAAAAAAAGGGAAGGTATTAAAGAGAAGGCTGTCTACGTGACAAGGTCATCACGTCCAGCAACAAAATGCCTACAACACCCGGTATTCCCAGGCGGTCTCCCATCCAAGTACTAACCGGGCCCTATGCTGCTTGACTTCGGTGATCGGACGAGAACCGGTATATTCAGCATGGTATGGTCGTAGGCAAAGGACATCATTGTTAAACCTATTTAAGGCTAAACAATGACGTCATCATCTAAAAAAAAGGGAAGGTATTAAAGAGAAGGCTGTCTACGTGACAAGGTCATCACGTCCAGCAACAAAATGCCTACAACACCCGGTATTCCCAGGCGGTCTCCCATCCAAGTACTAACCGGGCCCTATGCTGCTTGACTTCGGTGATCGGACGAGAACCGGTATATTCAGCATGGTATGGTCGTAGGCAAAGGACATCATTGTTAAACCTATTTAAGGCTAAACAATGACGTCATCATCTAAAAAAAAAGGGAAGGTATTAAAGAGAAGGCTGTCTACGTGACAAGGTCATCACGTCCAGCAACAAAATGCCTACAACACCCGGTATTCCCAGGCGGTCTCCCATCCAAGTACTAACCGGGCCCTATGCTGCTTGACTTCGGTGATCGGACGAGAACCGGTATATTCAGCATGGTATGGTCGTAGGCAAAGGACATCATTGTTAAACCTATTTAAGGCTAAACAATGACGTCATCATCTAAAAAAAAAGGGAAGGTATTAAAGAGAAGGCTGTCTACGTGACAAGGTCATCACGTCCAGCAACAAAATGCCTACAACACCCGGTATTCCCAGGCGGTCTCCCATCCAAGTACTAACCGGGCCCTATGCTGCTTGACTTCGGTGATCGGACGAGAACCGGTATATTCAGCATGGTATGGTCGTAGGCAAAGGACATCATTGTTAAACCTATTTAAGGCTAAACAATGACGTCATCATCTAAAAAAAAAGGGAAGGTATTAAAGAGAAGGCTGTCTACGTGACAAGGTCATCACGTCCAGCAACAAAATGCCTACAACACCCGGTATTCCCAGGCGGTCTCCCATCCAAGTACTAACCGGGCCCTATGCTGCTTGACTTCGGTGATCGGACGAGAACCGGTATATTCAGCATGGTATGGTCGTAGGCAAAGGACATCATTGTTAAACCTATTTAAGGCTAAACAATGACGTCATCATCTAAAAAAAAAGGGAAGGTATTAAAGAGAAGGCTGTCTACGTGACAAGGTCATCACGTCCAGCAACAAAATGCCTACAACACCCGGTATTCCCAGGCGGTCTCCCATCCAAGTACTAACCGGGCCCTATGCTGCTTGACTTCGGTGATCGGACGAGAACCGGTATATTCAGCATGGTATGGTCGTAGGCAAAGGACATCATTGTTAAACCTATTTAAGGCTAAACAATGACGTCATCATCTAAAAAAAAAGGGAAGGTATTAAAGAGAAGGCTGTCTACGTGACAAGGTCATCACGTCCAGCAACAAAATGCCTACAACACCCGGTATTCCCAGGCGGTCTCCCATCCAAGTACTAACCGGGCCCTATGCTGCTTGACTTCGGTGATCGGACGAGAACCGGTATATTCAGCATGGTATGGTCGTAGGCAAAGGACATCATTGTTAAACCTATTTAAGGCTAAACAATGACGTCATCATCTAAAAAAAAAGGGAAGGTATTAAAGAGAAGGCTGTCTACGTGACAAGGTCATCACGTCCAGCAACAAAATGCCTACAACACCCGGTATTCCCAGGCGGTCTCCCATCCAAGTACTAACCGGGCCCTATGCTGCTTGACTTCGGTGATCGGACGAGAACCGGTATATTCAGCATGGTATGGTCGTAGGCAAAGGACATCATTGTTAAACCTATTTAAGGCTAAACAATGACGTCATCATCTAAAAAAAAAGGGAAGGTATTAAAGAGAAGGCTGTCTACGTGACAAGGTCATCACGTCCAGCAACAAAATGCCTACAACACCCGGTATTCCCAGGCGGTCTCCCATCCAAGTACTAACCGGGCCCTATGCTGCTTGACTTCGGTGATCGGACGAGAACCGGTATATTCAGCATGGTATGGTCGTAGGCAAAGGACATCATTGTTAAACCTATTTAAGGCTAAACAATGACGTCATCATCTAAAAAAAAAGGGAAGGTATTAAAGAGAAGGCTGTCTACGTGACAAGGTCATCACGTCCAGCAACAAAATGCCTACAACACCCGGTATTCCCAGGCGGTCTCCCATCCAAGTACTAACCGGGCCCTATGCTGCTTGACTTCGGTGATCGGACGAGAACCGGTATATTCAGCATGGTATGGTCGTAGGCAAAGGACATCATTGTTAAACCTATTTAAGGCTAAACAATGACGTCATCATCTAAAAAAAAAGGGAAGGTATTAAAGAGAAGGCTGTCTACGTGACAAGGTCATCACGTCCAGCAACAAAATGCCTACAACACCCGGTATTCCCAGGCGGTCTCCCATCCAAGTACTAACCGGGCCCTATGCTGCTTGACTTCGGTGATCGGACGAGAACCGGTATATTCAGCATGGTATGGTCGTAGGCAAAGGACATCATTGTTAAACCTATTTAAGGCTAAACAATGACGTCATCATCTAAAAAAAAAGGGAAGGTATTAAAGAGAAGGCTGTCTACGTGACAAGGTCATCACGTCCAGCAACAAAATGCCTACAACACCCGGTATTCCCAGGCGGTCTCCCATCCAAGTACTAACCGGGCCCTATGCTGCTTGACTTCGGTGATCGGACGAGAACCGGTATATTCAGCATGGTATGGTCGTAGGCAAAGGACATCATTGTTAAACCTATTTAAGGCTAAACAATGACGTCATCATCTAAAAAAAAAGGGAAGGTATTAAAGAGAAGGCTGTCTACGTGACAAGGTCATCACGTCCAGCAACAAAATGCCTACAACACCCGGTATTCCCAGGCGGTCTCCCATCCAAGTACTAACCGGGCCCTATGCTGCTTGACTTCGGTGATCGGACGAGAACCGGTATATTCAGCATGGTATGGTCGTAGGCAAAGGACATCATTGTTAAACCTATTTAAGGCTAAACAATGACGTCATCATCTAAAAAAAAAGGGAAGGTATTAAAGAGAAGGCTGTCTACGTGACAAGGTCATCACGTCCAGCAACAAAATGCCTACAACACCCGGTATTCCCAGGCGGTCTCCCATCCAAGTACTAACCGGGCCCTATGCTGCTTGACTTCGGTGATCGGACGAGAACCGGTATATTCAGCATGGTATGGTCGTAGGCAAAGGACATCATTGTTAAACCTATTTAAGGCTAAACAATGACGTCATCATCTAAAAAAAAAGGGAAGGTATTAAAGAGAAGGCTGTCTACGTGACAAGGTCATCACGTCCAGCAACAAAATGCCTACAACACCCGGTATTCCCAGGCGGTCTCCCATCCAAGTACTAACCGGGCCCTATGCTGCTTGACTTCGGTGATCGGACGAGAACCGGTATATTCAGCATGGTATGGTCGTAGGCAAAGGACATCATTGTTAAACCTATTTAAGGCTAAACAATGACGTCATCATCTAAAAAAAAAGGGAAGGTATTAAAGAGAAGGCTGTCTACGTGACAAGGTCATCACGTCCAGCAACAAAATGCCTACAACACCCGGTATTCCCAGGCGGTCTCCCATCCAAGTACTAACCGGGCCCTATGCTGCTTGACTTCGGTGATCGGACGAGAACCGGTATATTCAGCATGGTATGGTCGTAGGCAAAGGACATCATTGTTAAACCTATTTAAGGCTAAACAATGACGTCATCATCTAAAAAAAAAGGGAAGGTATTAAAGAGAAGGCTGTCTACGTGACAAGGTCATCACGTCCAGCAACAAAATGCCTACAACACCCGGTATTCCCAGGCGGTCTCCCATCCAAGTACTAACCGGGCCCTATGCTGCTTGACTTCGGTGATCGGACGAGAACCGGTATATTCAGCATGGTATGGTCGTAGGCAAAGGACATCATTGTTAAACCTATTTAAGGCTAAACAATGACGTCATCATCTAAAAAAAAAGGGAAGGTATTAAAGAGAAGGCTGTCTACGTGACAAGGTCATCACGTCCAGCAACAAAATGCCTACAACACCCGGTATTCCCAGGCGGTCTCCCATCCAAGTACTAACCGGGCCCTATGCTGCTTGACTTCGGTGATCGGACGAGAACCGGTATATTCAGCATGGTATGGTCGTAGGCAAAGGACATCATTGTTAAACCTATTTAAGGCTAAACAATGACGTCATCATCTAAAAAAAAAGGGAAGGTATTAAAGAGAAGGCTGTCTACGTGACAAGGTCATCACGTCCAGCAACAAAATGCCTACAACACCCGGTATTCCCAGGCGGTCTCCCATCCAAGTACTAACCGGGCCCTATGCTGCTTGACTTCGGTGATCGGACGAGAACCGGTATATTCAGCATGGTATGGTCGTAGGCAAAGGACATCATTGTTAAACCTATTTAAGGCTAAACAATGACGTCATCATCTAAAAAAAAAGGGAAGGTATTAAAGAGAAGGCTGTCTACGTGACAAGGTCATCACGTCCAGCAACAAAATGCCTACAACACCCGGTATTCCCAGGCGGTCTCCCATCCAAGTACTAACCGGGCCCTATGCTGCTTGACTTCGGTGATCGGACGAGAACCGGTATATTCAGCATGGTATGGTCGTAGGCAAAGGACATCATTGTTAAACCTATTTAAGGCTAAACAATGACGTCATCATCTAAAAAAAAAGGGAAGGTATTAAAGAGAAGGCTGTCTACGTGACAAGGTCATCACGTCCAGCAACAAAATGCCTACAACACCCGGTATTCCCAGGCGGTCTCCCATCCAAGTACTAACCGGGCCCTATGCTGCTTGACTTCGGTGATCGGACGAGAACCGGTATAATTCAGCATGGTATGGTCGTAGGCAAAGGACATCATTGTTAAACCTATTTAAGGCTAAACAATGACGTCATCATCTAAAAAAAAAGGGAAGGTATTAAAGAGAAGGCTGTCTACGTGACAAGGTCATCACGTCCAGCAACAAAATGCCTACAACACCCGGTATTCCCAGGCGGTCTCCCATCCAAGTACTAACCGGGCCCTATGCTGCTTGACCTCGGTGATCGGACGAGAACCGGTATATTCAGCATGTATGGTCGTAGGCAAAGGACATCATTGTTAAACCTATTTAAGGCTAAAACAATGACGTCATCATCTAAAAAAAAAGGGAAGGTATTAAAGAGAAGGCTGTCTACGTGACAAGGTCATCACGTCCAGCAACAAAATCGCCTACAACACCCGGTATTCCCAGGCGGTCTCCCATCCAAGTACTAACCGGGCCCTATGCTGCTTGACTTCGGTGATCGGACGAGAACCGGTATATTCAGCATGGTATGGTCGTAGGCAAAGGACATCATTGTTAAACCTATTTAAGGCTAAACAATGACGTCATCATCTAAAAAAAAAGGGAAGGTATTAAAGAGAAGGCTGTCTACGTGACAAGGTCATCACGTCCAGCAACAAAATGCCTACAACACCCGGTATTCCCAGGCGGTCTCCATCCAAGTACTAACCGGGCCCTATGCTGCTTGACTTCGGTGATCGGACGAGAACCGGTATATTCAGCATGGTATGGTCGTAGGCAAAGGACATCATTGTTAAACCTATTTAAGGCTAAACAATGACGTCATCATCTAAAAAAAAAGGGAAGGTATTAAAGAGAAGGCTGTCTACGTGACAAGGTCATCACGTCCAGCAACAAAATGCCTACAACACCCGGTATTCCCAGGCGGTCTCCCATCCAAGTACTAACCGGGCCCTATGCTGCTTGACTTCGGTGATCGGACGAGACCGGTATATTCAGCATGGTATGGTCGTAGGCAAAGGACATCATTGTTAAACCTATTTAAGGCTAAACAATGACGTCATCATCTAAAAAAAAGGAAGGTATTAAAGAGAAGGCTGTCTACGTGACAAGGTCATCACGTCCAGCAACAAAATGCCTACAACACCCGGTATTCCCAGGCGGTCTCCCATCCAAGTACTAACCGGGCCCTATGCTGCTTGACTTCGGTGATCGGACGAGAACCGGTATATTCAGCATGGTATGGTCGTAGGCAAAGGACATCATTGTTAAACCTATTTAAGGCTAAACAATGACGTCATCATCTAAAAAAAAAGGGAAGGTATTAAAGAGAAGGCTGTCTACGTGACAAGGTCATCACGTCCAGCAACAAAATGCCTACAACACCCGGTATTCCCAGGCGGTCTCCCATCCAAGTACTAACCGGGCCCTATGCTGCTTGACTTCGGTGATCGGACGAGAACCGGTATATTCAGCATGGTATGGTCGTAGGCAAAGGACATCATTGTTAAACCTATTTAAGGCTAAACAATGACGTCATCATCTAAAAAAAAAGGGAAGGTATTAAAGAGAAGGCTGTCTACGTGACAAGGTCATCACGTCCAGCAACAAAATGCCTACAACACCCGGTATTCCCAGGCGGTCTCCCATCCAAGTACTAACCGGGCCCTATGCTGCTGACTTCGGTGATCGGACGAGAACCGGTATATTCAGCATGGTATGGTCGTAGGCAAAGGACATCATTGTTAAACCTATTTAAGGCTAAACAATGACGTCATCATCTAAAAAAAAGGGAAGGTATTAAAGAGAAGGCTGTCTACGTGACAAGGTCATCACGTCCAGCAACAAAATGCCTACAACACCCGGTATTCCCAGGCGGTCTCCCATCCAAGTACTAACCGGGCCCTATGCTGCTTGACTTCGGTGATCGGACGAGAACCGGTATATTCAGCATGGTATGGTCGTAGGCAAAGGACATCATTGTTAAACCTATTTAAGGCTAAACAATGACGTCATCATCTAAAAAAAAAGGGAAGGTATTAAAGAGAAGGCTGTCTACGTGACAAGGTCATCACGTCCAGCAACAAAATGCCTACAACACCCGGTATTCCCAGGCGGTCTCCCATCCAAGTACTAACCGGGCCCTATGCTGCTTGACTTCGGTGATCGGACGAGAACCGGTATATTCAGCATGGTATGGTCGTAGGCAAAGGACATCATTGTTAAACCTATTTAAGGCTAAACAATGACGTCATCATCTAAAAAAAAAGGGAAGGTATTAAAGAGAAGGCTGTCTACGTGACAAGGTCATCACGTCCAGCAACAAAATGCCTACAACACCCGGTATTCCCAGGCGGTCTCCCATCCAAGTACTAACCGGGCCCTATGCTGCTTGACTTCGGTGATCGGACGAGAACCGGTATATTCAGCATGGTATGGTCGTAGGCAAAGGACATCATTGTTAAACCTATTTAAGGCTAAACAATGACGTCATCATCTAAAAAAAAAGGGAAGGTATTAAAGAGAAGGCTGTCTACGTGACAAGGTCATCACGTCCAGCAACAAAATGCCTACAACACCCGGTATTCCCAGGCGGTCTCCCATCCAAGTACTAACCGGGCCCTATGCTGCTTGACTTCGGTGATCGGACGAGAACCGGTATATTCAGCATGGTATGGTCGTAGGCAAAGGACATCATTGTTAAACCTATTTAAGGCTAAACAATGACGTCATCATCTAAAAAAAAAGGGAAGGTATTAAAGAGAAGGCTGTCTACGTGACAAGGTCATCACGTCCAGCAACAAAATGCCTACAACACCCGGTATTCCCAGGCGGTCTCCCATCCAAGTACTAACCGGGCCCTATGCTGCTTGACTTCGGTGATCGGACGAGAACCGGTATATTCAGCATGGTATGGTCGTAGGCAAAGGACATCATTGTTAAACCTATTTAAGGCTAAACAATGACGTCATCATCTAAAAAAAAAGGGAAGGTATTAAAGAGAAGGCTGTCTACGTGACAAGGTCATCACGTCCAGCAACAAAATGCCTACAACACCCGGTATTCCCAGGCGGTCTCCCATCCAAGTACTAACCGGGCCCTATGCTGCTTGACTTCGGTGATCGGACGAGAACCGGTATATTCAGCATGGTATGGTCGTAGGCAAAGGACATCATTGTTAAACCTATTTAAGGCTAAACAATGACGTCATCATCTAAAAAAAAAGGGAAGGTATTAAAGAGAAGGCTGTCTACGTGACAAGGTCATCACGTCCAGCAACAAAATGCCTACAACACCCGGTATTCCCAGGCGGTCTCCCATCCAAGTACTAACCGGGCCCTATGCTGCTTGACTTCGGTGATCGGACGAGAACCGGTATATTCAGCATGGTATGGTCGTAGGCAAAGGACATCATTGTTAAACCTATTTAAGGCTAAACAATGACGTCATCATCTAAAAAAAAAGGGAAGGTATTAAAGAGAAGGCTGTCTACGTGACAAGGTCATCACGTCCAGCAACAAAATGCCTACAACACCCGGTATTCCCAGGCGGTCTCCCATCCAAGTACTAACCGGGCCCTATGCTGCTTGACTTCGGTGATCGGACGAGAACCGGTATATTCAGCATGGTATGGTCGTAGGCAAAGGACATCATTGTTAAACCTATTTAAGGCTAAACAATGACGTCATCATCTAAAAAAAAAGGGAAGGTATTAAAGAGAAGGCTGTCTACGTGACAAGGTCATCACGTCCAGCAACAAAATGCCTACAACACCCGGTATTCCCAGGCGGTCTCCCATCCAAGTACTAACCGGGCCCTATGCTGCTTGACTTCGGTGATCGGACGAGAACCGGTATATTCAGCATGGTATGGTCGTAGGCAAAGGACATCATTGTTAAACCTATTTAAGGCTAAACAATGACGTCATCATCTAAAAAAAAAGGGAAGGTATTAAAGAGAAGGCTGTCTACGTGACAAGGTCATCACGTCCAGCAACAAAATGCCTACAACACCCGGTATTCCCAGGCGGTCTCCCATCCAAGTACTAACCGGGCCCTATGCTGCTTGACTTCGGTGATCGGACGAGAACCGGTATATTCAGCATGGTATGGTCGTAGGCAAAGGACATCATTGTTAAACCTATTTAAGGCTAAACAATGACGTCATCATCTAAAAAAAAAGGGAAGGTATTAAAGAGAAGGCTGTCTACGTGACAAGGTCATCACGTCCAGCAACAAAATGCCTACAACACCCGGTATTCCCAGGCGGTCTCCCATCCAAGTACTAACCGGGCCCTATGCTGCTTGACTTCGGTGATCGGACGAGAACCGGTATATTCAGCATGGTATGGTCGTAGGCAAAGGACATCATTGTTAAACCTATTTAAGGCTAAACAATGACGTCATCATCTAAAAAAAAAGGGAAGGTATTAAAGAGAAGGCTGTCTACGTGACAAGGTCATCACGTCCAGCAACAAAATGCCTACAACACCCGGTATTCCCAGGCGGTCTCCCATCCAAGTACTAACCGGGCCCTATGCTGCTTGACTTCGGTGATCGGACGAGAACCGGTATATTCAGCATGGTATGGTCGTAGGCAAAGGACATCATTGTTAAACCTATTTAAGGCTAAACAATGACGTCATCATCTAAAAAAAAGGGAAGGTATTAAAGAGAAGGCTGTCTACGTGACAAGGTCATCACGTCCAGCAACAAAATGCCTACAACACCCGGTATTCCCAGGCGGTCTCCCATCCAAGTACTAACCGGGCCCTATGCTGCTTGACTTCGGTGATCGGACGAGAACCGGTATATTCAGCATGGTATGGTCGTAGGCAAAGGACATCATTGTTAAACCTATTTAAGGCTAAACAATGACGTCATCATCTAAAAAAAAAGGGAAGGTATTAAAGAGAAGGCTGTCTACGTGACAAGGTCATCACGTCCAGCAACAAAATGCCTACAACACCCGGTATTCCCAGGCGGTCTCCCATCCAAGTACTAACCGGGCCCTATGCTGCTTGACTTCGGTGATCGGACGAGAACCGGTATATTCAGCATGGTATGGTCGTAGGCAAAGGACATCATTGTTAAACCTATTTAAGGCTAAACAATGACGTCATCATCTAAAAAAAAAGGGAAGGTATTAAAGAGAAGGCTGTCTACGTGACAAGGTCATCACGTCCAGCAACAAAATGCCTACAACACCCGGTATTCCCAGGCGGTCTCCCATCCAAGTACTAACCGGGCCCTATGCTGCTTGACTTCGGTGATCGGACGAGAACCGGTATATTCAGCATGGTATGGTCGTAGGCAAAGGACATCATTGTTAAACCTATTTAGGCGTCACGTCAAAAATGTCTTAGCATGCTGCATGCCGGTGGCACGCCCGGGCATGCCTCTATTGTTCTCTGAATGCTGTCTGCAGTCGACATGCCTACATCCTCTTCGCTGTAAGCTACAATGCCCGTCCCGTGTGGCATGGCGTGACGCCATACCAGTTGCGTACAGCATGGCCTCGTTGATTATTCTAAGCCACCATGCTGCTCGCGAGTTACTTGCACGCCGCTTGTACATATAATCTGTCATGAATCTCGCGTTCGGCATGACCTCCTTGTCTACCGAAATCCATCATGCTGCTCGCGACCGGCCGCATTTCCCATATTGTACATTAATAACCAACCACTCCCGTCGTGACTTGTTGCACTTTTAATCTCGATTGTATTAAGAGCCCTTTTTTAGTTTTGAAAGAGAGAGCGGTGTCTTCATTTCGAAAGCGTATAGGGTTCATGAATCGACGATTTGTAGTTCCGAAAATAAAAATGGGTTTGTAATTCCTTTTAATAAATAGGATCACCCGTATTAAAAGGAAAGGAATTATTTGTTATTCAGAGCGACGTGACTAGATTCATCAAGACGGACTGAAGTACTGACGATGATCGTGCGTAAAGAAATTATTTGTCACTCAATTCGACCCGCCTCTGATTGAACTCTTAAACACCAACGCAACAATTACAAGTAGTCGTGACGGCGCGATGTCCGTACGATCATCGGTGGGTAACGAATATCGCTTGTTATTCTAGTCGACCTGCCTCCGATCGATCGACTCAACCCAATTCTTCAAGACGTCCTGACGCACTTACGATACTCATTATGTATTAGTTGTCATTCAATTCGACCCACATCCATTATTGATTGACGCACTGAAAATGTTCAAGTACGATCTGACGTATGTAATACGATACTCGTTAAGTAAAGAAATTAGATTTAATTGAATCAACCTGCTTGCGAGTGATTGACGTAACGATACTTTTGAAGACGGCGCGACGTCCTTACGATCCTCGCTTGTAAAATAAATTACTTTTTTTTTTTCTTCAATTCGACTTTATATCTGATTGGTTGACGCAATGGCCTTCTTCTTGAAGGGGGCCTGACGTACTTACGACCATCGGTAGATAAAGAAATTATTTGTCAATCAATGCGACCAGTCTGCAAGTAATTGACATCACGACATTCCACTTCCTTACGACCCCCGTTAGTTAAAAAATGTTTTAAAAAATGTAATAAAGAAGATCGTGTAGATATACAGTGCGTCCCAGAAAAAACGAAACCGAGAAGTATCGATGTTTTATCATAACTTAATCACAACCATAATTAGTGAATGATACATATTTGGAAAGCTTAGAGTCTCCTCTTTCAGTTGATGCTACTCACGTGATGCATATATCACGCATGAGTGATTAAAAGCAATTTGAAGGAAGGAAACCAAAAAGTAATTTGGCGGGCGGTATCTGAATTTCAAAGAAAAATTCATATTTCTAGAAAGTTTATTTTCTGCTCTTTCATATGATACCTCAATCAAGAAAAATGAGCCAGGAATAACAAAGTTCTGTTTGTTTAAAGTAGCCCTTACATTTTCATAATTTTGTCAAACGAATTCGTTTTCACTGGGTGCCTGCCGTAGCAAAAAGCAGATTTGACAAAAGACTTAACTCCGTTTCGTTGACAATCAGCCATGCATGAAGACTCTCGTCTACGGCTGATTGTCAATGAAACGGATTTAAGTCTTTTGTTAATTTCGTTTATTGATACGGCAGGCAGCCAGTAAAAACAAATTCGTTTTATAAAATTTATGGAAATGCAAGCACTACTTTAAACAAACAGAACTTTGTCATTCCTCGCTCATTTTTCCTGATTGAGGTGTCATATGAAAGGGCAGAAACTCAACTTTTTAGAAATGTGAATTTTTCTTCGAAATTCAGATACCGCCCGCCAAATGTCTTTTTGGTTTCCTTCCTTCAAATTGCTTTTAATCACTCATGCGTTAAATATGCATTTTCTGAGTAGGATCACATGAAAGAGGAGACTCTAAGCTTTCCAAATATGTATCATTCATTAATTATAGTTGTGATTAAGTTATGATAGAACATCGATACTTCTCGGTTTCGTTTATTCTGGGACGCACTGTATAGAGAGGAAATAAAAGATTGGAGAGAGAAAGAGATGTGTAGAGAGGAAATTAAAAAAAGGTAGAGAGATATATATATAGAGAGAGAGAGAGAGAGAGAGATGAAATGAAAGAAGGTCGTATAGAGAGAGATGTATAGAGAGGAAATAAAAGAAGAAGATAGAGACATAGACAGGGGCAGATTCCAGCCGGCGGCAGGGGAGGGGGCCCAATCCGTGAGAGAAAATATTTAAGGGGGGGGGGGAGGGAGGTAGTGAACACAATTTTGTTGGGGGCCCTCGAAAATTTGAAAAGTCGCACGCCCCCCCCCCCCCCCCCCCCTCTTGAGCGCCAGGGGAGGGGGCCATCTCCCCCAAAAAAAGGTAAAATTAACTTGTTTTAACACGTTTTGTGCACAGGGGAGGTGCCCGACCCCCTCGACCCCCCTCCCCCCCCCCCCCCCTTAGATCCGCCACTGGAAATAGACACAGAGAGGTAATAAAAGAAGATAGTAGATAGAGATGGGGAGGGGGTGTCGAGAGGAAATAAAGAAGATAGAGCAAGAGAGAGACGTAGAGAAGATCGTATATAGCGAGGGGAGATGTAGAAAGGAAATAGAGAAGACAGAGATATTGAGTGGAAATAAAAGAAGATAGAGAGAGAGAGAGAGAGAGAGAGAGGAAATAAAAGAAGGTCGTATAGAGAGAGATGTATAGAGAGGAAATAAAAGGGGAAGATAGAGACATAGACAGGGGCGGATCCAGCCGCCGGCAGGGGAGGGGGCCCAATTCGTGACAAAATATTGGGGGGGGGGGGGGGTAGTGAGCACAATTTTTTGTTTGGGGGGCCCTCGAAAGTTTGAAGAATTGCACGTCCCCCCCCCCCCCCTTGAGCGCCAGGGGTGTGGGCCATCTCCCCCCCCCCAAAAAAAAAAGGTAAAATTAACTTGTTTTAACACGTTTTTTCCCAGGGGAGGGGCCCGCCCCCCCCCCCTCCCCTGGATCCGCCACTGGACATAGACGCAGAGAGGTAATAAAAGAAGCTCGTAGATAGAGATGGGGAAGGGGACGATGTCGAGAGGAAATAAAGAAGATAGAGAGAAAGAGAGAGAGAGAGGAAATAAAAGATCGAAGATAGAGAGAGTGAGATATTAGAAGATCGTATAGATATAGAGAGGAATTAAAAGGATAAGATTGGAGAGATAAATAGATGTGTATAGAGGAAATAAAAAAGGTAGAGAGAGGTATAGAGATAGAGAGAAAGAGAGAGGGGAACAAAAGAAGGTCGTATAGAGAGAGATGTATAGAGAGCAAATAAGAGATTGGAAATAAAAAGAGAAGATAGAGATGGGGCTGTGGAGAGGAAATAAAGAAGATAGAGCAATAGAGAGAGAGACGTAGAGAGGTACTCAATAAAAGACCGTTTATATAGAGAGAGAGAGAGGTAGAGCGGAAATAAAAGATCGTAGATGGAGGGAGTGTGAGAGGTAGAGAGGAAATAAAAAAAGATCGTAGAGAGAGAGAGAGTGAGAAAGATGGGGAGAAAAAGGAAAATCGTAGATGGAATTAAACTTAGACGTATTAAACAAATCAGCAAAACTACTCAATTGAATACACCAGTATAAGTCTCTCATACTGATATGAGACTTATAAGTCTCTTTAACTGCACTGTATAGAGAGGAAATAAAAGATTGGAGAGAGAAAGAGATGTGTAGAGAGGAAATTAAAAAAAGGTAGATATATATATATATATATATATATATATATAGAGAGAGAGAGAGAGAGAGATGAAATGAAAGAAGGTCGTATAGAGAGAGATGTATAGAGAGGAAATAAAAGGAGAAGATAGAGACATAGACAGGGGCAGATTCCAGCCGGCGGCAGGGGAGGGGGCCCAATCCGTGAGAGAAAATATTTAAGGGGGGGAGGGAGGTAGTGAACACAATTTTGTTGGGGGCCCTCGAAAATTTGAAAAGTCGCACCCCCCCCCCCTCTTGAGCGCCAGGGGAGGGGGCCATCTCCCCCCCAAAAAAGGTAAAATGAACTTGTTTTAACACGTTTTGTGCACAGGGGAGGTGCCCGACCCCCTCGACCCCCTCCCCCCCTTAGATCCGCCACTGGAAATAGACACAGAGAGGTAATAAAAGAAGATAGTAGATAGAGATGGGGAGGGGTGTCGAGAGGAAATAAAGAAGATAGAGCAAGAGAGAGACGTAGAGAAGATCGTATATAGCGAGGGGAGATGTAGAAAGGAAATAGAGAAGACAGAGATATTGAGTGGAAATAAAAGAAGATAGAGAGAGAGAGAGAGAGAGAGGAAATAAAAGAAGGTCGTATAGAGAGAGATGTATAGAGAGGAAATAAAAGGGGAATATAGAGACATAGACAGGGGCGGATCCAGCCGCCGGCAGGGGAGGGGCCCAATTCGTGACAAAATATTTGGGGGGGGGGGTAGTTCCGCCACTGGACAGAGACGCAGAGAGGTAATAAAAGAAGCTCGTAGATAGAGATGGGGAAGGGGACGATGTCGAGAGGAAATAAAGAAGATAGAGCAAGAGAGAAACGTAGAGAAGATCGTATATAGAGAGGGGAGATGTAGAGAGGAAATAGAGAAGACAGAGATATTGAGTGGAAATAAAAGAAGATAGAGAGAAAGAGAGAGAGAGGAAATAAAAGATCGAAGATAGAGAGAGTGAGATATTAGCAGATCGTATAGATATAGAGAGGAATTAAAAGGATAAGATTGGAGAGATAAATAGATGTGTATAGAGGAAATAAAAAAGGTAGAGAGAGGTATAGAGATAGAGAGAAAGAGAGAGGGGAACAAAAGAAGGTCGTATAAAGAGAGATGTATAGAGAGCAAATAAGAGATTGTAAATAAAAAGAGAAGATAGAGATGGGGCTGTGGAGAGGAAATAAAGAAGATAGAGCAATAGAGAGAGAGACGTAGAGAGGTACTCAATAAAAGACCGTTTATATAGAGAGAGAGAGAGAGGTAGAGCGGAAATAAAAGATCGTAGATGGAGGGAGTGTGAGAGGTAGAGAGGAAATAAAAAAAAATCGTAGAGAGAGAGAGAGAGTGAGAAAGATGGGGAGAAAAAGGAAAATCGTAGATGGAATTAAACTTAGACGTATTAAACAAATCAGCAAAACTACTCAATTGAATACACCAGTATAAGTCTCTCACACTGATATGAGACTTATAAGTCTCTTTAACTGGTAAGAGACTTATACTGGTCTTTAAAAAACTGCAATATAATGTACAATACACCTTATCCAAGAAGATATGTTTTGAGGGTTTGTGCCTCACCTATATGCAATTAGATATTTTGGTCGGGTTATAATATACCGTAATAATGGAATCTCGGACATTCAACGTTGCCTTTGCCCAATATAAGCAGTAGTGTATTGATTGGATGTCACGAACAATACCCAGGACACCACGTGCCCTTTGTTCTTCGACCCCCCCCCCCCCTCCCCCCCCCCCCCAATTCACCTCTATTAAACGAATAAACTAGCCTTTCACGCTATGGCTACGTTGCTTTCACATATTATGCGCTGCATTAGTGATTGTGATAGATATCTGAGCAAAAGAATCGAAAATAGATAACAAAAAGGTATTCAAAAGGAAAACACAACACAATCATATTGCTAGTTCATAGTTTAAGTTCAAACAAATGCAAGCGAATGAAGATAAATATCATAGTAAGAGTTTAGAAATAAACAATATGGACTTAAAAAATAGGAGTGATCGAGAGGGAGAAAAAGAAAGACGAAGGAGATAAATGAAATCAAAAGTAAAAGAATAGGATCGTGGGAGGGAATTTAGTAAAACAGTCAAGTTACATGAAAATATGAGGAACAAGCAATAACCAAGGGTCTATCAAAGTTTTGTCTTCAGATATATGAAACAAAAAGAATCGAACACATTTACACTAATATAATCCCCCCCCCCCAAAAAAAAACAAAACAACAACAACAACAACAACAGCAACAACAATAACACAACAAAACGAAAGGGCAAAATAAACCTCCCAATTTTTTGGAGATTTTATTGATTATATCTCTTGTTATTATTTTCTATTAAAGCTTGTTAAAGAATTACTTTTTTCCCCAAAAAACGGAAGACGATTCCACAGCGTTGGATCACTTTATGTATTATGGTTCGATAAAGAACGTATTAAATAAATGTTGGTATCCGAATATGATTGGATGCTAGGTGGAGTATATAAATGATAGGCGCAACAAAACAACTTATCCTGAGAACAATCATTTGAAAAATGGGAAGCCCGGCGCAAATTGCGAAAATACGAGAACATAAAATTTGCTATATAATTGCAACATGTGCAGGCCTATATCTGGAACTTTAGCGATTAATTAGTCAGAAAGATATAGGCACATTAGCCACCTTTACGATTATGACCATAATAATATCTAATTTTCATTAACATTGTCATAAACATGTTTATCTCGTTTCGTTGAAGTAAATGCATTATAGTATGTGTGTGAAATGTTCACTGCCAATCATTTGACAGAAGAGCAATGTTACAGGCCGTCTTTCCATCAAATACTATAATCGTCCATGATCTTCAGTTCATAGCGTGAACGGCTTGTATCACAGTCATAGTTTAAAAGCCAACCAAATGCTCTCTTCACTTTTGTCATTCCCATCGTTTAACCCAGGCCGCCGATCCAGTAGCGCGTTCTAATTATAGTGTACGTAACAATAGAGGTATTAAGAATTCGGCATCTCGGACATTCAATGTTGGCTTTGTCCCCACCCCGCCGGTTTGTTGAGGGGTATTAAACAGAAATGTATTGAATGGATGTCACGAACAATTAATACGCGGGTCTTCGACACCCCCTCCCATCCCCTTTTCCCCGCTCTATTTACTAATTCACTCGCATTTCATGCTATGGCTACGTTGCGTTCATATATTATGCGCCATGTTATGTTAGTGATTGTGATAGATTCTGAGCGAAAGAATCGAAATTAGATAATGACAACAAAATATAAAACAGGGAAACAAGAACAACAACATTATATTGCTTGTTTATAGTTTAAGTTGACACTAATGCAAGGGAATCAGGAAGATGGGTAACATATTTACTACTTCAGAAATAATCAATATAAAAATGAAACAATAGGAGTGAGCGAGAGGGAAGAAAAGCTAGAGAGAGGAAAAGAGAGAGGAAGGAGATGAATTAACCCAAACATTAATACACTGGGAAACAAAACACAAACACTTTTCTGTAACACTTGTGCCTATGCATATGTAATTAGATATTTTGGTCGGCTTATAGTATATAGAGGTAACAATGGGATCGCGGACATTCAATGTTGCTTTTGCCCAACCCCGCCGGCCTATACGGGGGAATTAAACAGTAGTGTATTGATTTGATGTCCCGAACAATGCATGTGACACCACGTCCCCTTTGTTATTCGACCCCCCCCCCCCCCCCTCATTAACCTCTCTATTAAACTGTCTAATAAACTAGCCTAGCTTTCACGCTATGGCTACGTTGCTTTTATATATGATTCGCTATATTAGTGATTGTGATAGATTTTGAGCAAAAGAATCAAAAATTGATAATGACGAAAAAGTATTAAACAGGGAAACAAGAACAACAACCTTATATATTGCTTGTTTATAGTTTAATTTGACATAAATGCAAGGGAATTAGGAAGATGGGTTACATATTTACTACTTCAGAAATATTCAATATGAAATGAAACAAAAGGAGTGATCGAGAGGGAAGAAAAGCTAGAGAGAGGAAAAGAGGGAGGAAAGAGATGAATTAACCCGAACATTAATACACTGGGAAACCACTAAACACAAATTCCTTTCTGTAATACTTTATAAACTCTTAAACACGCAAACGTTGATTTTGAATTCCATTAGATCATTTGTTACCCCAGAAACCAATACAAAATATTTCCCCAAAGATTATAAACATACAACCGACTTAAGACTTAAAGAACGTACAAACTCGAGAGCCATTTACAATATGTAATTATAATTGAGACATGTACAGGAACGGGGAGTATTACACATCCCTTAACATAGTTCTCTTATTTATAAACACTTACACACGATATAAAACAATTATCACGTGTTTATTATCACTCATACGTTTTAATTTCGTGTTTGAGTTCTAGACAAAGTTACTTAAACGAATGTTTAAAAATTTGAGTGATGTATATAAACACGCTACTGCTTAACCTCGAGCTATAAACATGTTATTCGTGTTTATTTAAGTAAACATATAATGTACGATACACCTCATCCAAGTAAATAAGTTTTGAGGGTTTGTGCCTCACTGTAATTAGATATTTTGGTCGGCTCATAATATATAGAGGTAACAATGGGATCTCGGATATTCAATGTTGCCTTTGCCCAACTCCACAGGCCTATACGGGGGCATTAAACAGTAGTGTATTGATTGGATGTCACGAACAATACACGGGACGCCACTTCCCTTTTGTTCTTCGACCCCCCTCCCACTCCCTCTCTTTTAAACTAATAAACTAGTCTGTCATGCTATTGCTACGTTTCTTTCACAAATTATGCGCTATATTATTGATTGTGATAGATTTTGAGCAAAAGAATCGAAAATAGATAACAAAAAAATATTAAAAAGGCGAGAAAAAAAATCATATTGCTAGTTCATAATTTAAGTTGACACAAATGCAAGCGAATAAAAGATAAATATCATAGTTAGCGTTCAGAAATAAACGATATGAAATTTGAAAAATAGGAGTAATCGAGAGGGAGAAAAAGAAAGACAAAGGATATAAATTAAGACAAAAGTAAAAGAATAGGATCGTGGGAGGGAATTTTTAGTAAAACAATCAAGTTACATGAAAACATGAGGAACAAACAATAACCAATGGTTCATCAATTTCTTTCTCCCAGATATATAGAATAAAAAGAATGTAACACATTTACACTAATATAAAAAAAACAAGAAACAATAACGCATCAAAACGAAAGGGCAAAATAAACCTCTCCAATTTTTGAGATGTTATTAATTATATCTCTTGTAATTCTTTTCTTTTAAAGCTTGATAAAGAATGGCTTTCCCCCCTAATAGACTGAGGACAATTCCACAGCTTTGGAGTGATCGAGAGGGAGAAAAGGAAAGACGAAGGAGATAAATGAAATCAAAAGTAAAAGAATAGGATCGTGGGAGGGAATTTAGTAAAACAGTCAAGTTACATGAAAATATGAGGAACAAGCAATAACCAAGTGTCTATCGAAGTTTTGTCTTCAGATATATGAAACAAAAAGAATCGAACACATTTACACTAATATAATCCCCCCCCCCAAAAAAAAAACAACAAACAAACAAACAAACAAACAAAAACAACAACAACAACAGCAACAACAATAACACAACAAAACGAAAGGGCAAAATAAACCTCCCAATTTGTTTGAGATTTTATTGATTATATCTCTTGTTATTATTTTCTATTAAAGCTTGTTAAAGAATGACTTTTTTCCCCAAAAAACGGAAGACGATTCCACACTGTTGGATCACTTTATGTACTATGGTTCGATAAAGAAGGTATTAAATAAATGTTGGTATCCGAATGTGAGTGGATGTTAGATGGAGTATATAAATGATAGGTGCAACAAAACAATATATCCTGAGAACAATCATTTGAAAACTTGGAAGCCCGGCGCAAATTGCGAAAATAAGAGAACATAAAATTTGCTATATACTTGCAACATGTGCAGGCCTATATCTGGAACTACACCGATTCATTAGTTAGAAAGATATAGAGGCACATTAGCCACCTTTACGATTATGACCATAATAATATATACTTTTTCATCAACATTGTGATTAAACATGTTTATCTAGTTGGCTTTGAAGTAAATGCATCATATTATGTGTGTGAAATGTTCCCTGTCAATCATTTGACAGAAGAGCAATGCTATAGCCCTAGTACATGTATTCCGTTTTTCCATCAAATACTATATACGTCCATGATCTTCAGTTCAGAGTATAGCGTTAATGGCTTGTATTAAATAGTTTGAAAGCCGACCAAATGCTCCTTTCACTTTTGTCAGTCCCATCGTTTATCCCAGGCCGCCGATCCATTAGCGCGTTCTAATCATGGTGTACGTAATAATAGAGGTATAGGATTTCCCGGCCAAATTTGCGAGTTTGTCATTCAAATTAATTTGTCTTGCGTTCAATTTCGACGGTTTTAGTGCAGTCAGGTATATCTCGGGTTTATATTCCCTTTTCTAGTTTTCAAATCTATGGAATTTTCGTTAGAATCTATATGTTTCATTCAAATTAATGAACAATGTGCTTCATTCGCTATTTGGTCATTCGATTTGGCGCAACACGATTTTCTGACAACGCGACGGTGTGCTTCTAGCAGTCTAATTCATTTGTATCATTCAAATTAGCACTTTGTTCACTTAAATTGATGGTCAATATACATTTCCCGTTTATTACACACTTTTTGTAGCTCATTCTGTTTCTTTCAAGATTGTTTATTCTTGTGTATTTCATCATATTTCATTTTCTTGCATTTATACACTTATACTTATTAGATTTATCTGATATTCATCAGCATTTAAGTTTGATTGTTAAGAAGAGAAAAACGACTTGCATCTACGGACCTGATGGTCTCAGTATATTTGTAAATGTTCATGTAAGGAAGTTGTTTGTCTTATGTTTCATCATAAATTTATCATAATTTCATCATGGAGGAAGGGTACAATTTTGTGACTGGGGTAGGGACTAGAGTCAACAATTTGAACATGATTCATTATTTAGCCATGAATTTAGCCATCGATCTGCTGGCGGGCAACGTAAACCATGAAAGTCTTTAAGAAAAACAGAGGGGTGTGCTTGGTATAAGAGACGATGTGAATTACTTTTGGAAATCCTATATTAAGAATTTGGAATCTCGGACATTCAATGTTGGCTTTGCCCCCACTCCGCAGTAATTTTGTAGAGGGGTATTAAACAGTAGTGTATTGAATGGATGTCACGAACAATACGTGGGTCCTCGACACCCCCATCCCCCACCCCCTGCCCCTTTCCCCTCTCTATTGATTCGCCTTTCACGCTATGGCTAAGGTGCGTTCATATATTATGCGCCATATTATGTTAGTGATTGTTATAGATTTTGAGCGAAAGAATACTAACTAAAAAGTATTAAACAGGGAAACAAGAACAACATTAAATTGCTTGTTTATAGTTTAAGTTGACATAAATACAAGGGAATTAGGAAGATGGGTATCATATTTACTACTTCAGAAATAATCAATATGAAATGAAACATAGGAGTGCTCGAGAGGGGAGAAAAGCTAGAGAGAGGAAAAGAGAGAGGAAGGAGATGAATTAACCCAAACATTAATACAATGGGAAACTACTAAACACAAATACTTTTCTGTAACACTTAAACACTTAAACACGCAAACGTTGATTTTAAATTCCATTTGATCATTTGTTACCTCAGAAATCAATACAAAATAATGCCCACAAGATTATAAACATACAACCAACTTGAGACGTATAGAACGTACAAACTCGAGAGCCGATCAAAATATGTAACTTTAATTGAAACTTTAAACCCTTAAAACGTAAATACATGTACTGGAAGGGGGTGTATTACACATCCCTTAACATAGTTTTCTCATCTAGTAATACCTTAACACGATATATAACAATTATCACGTGTTTATTATCACTCATAATGAGTTTATTTCGTGTTTAAATTATACACAAACTTTAACAAATGTTTAAAAATTTGAGGTTTATAAACACTCAAATGCCTAACTTTGAGCTGATGATGGGCTATAAAAATGTTATTTATGTTTATATAAGTGAGCATATAATGTACGATACACCTCATCCAAGTAGTGTTTTGAGGGTTTATGCCTCACCTATGTGTAATTAGATGTTTTGGTCGGATTATAGCATATAGAGGTAACAATGGGATCGCGATCATTGAACAGTAGTGTATTGATTGGATGTCACGAACAATACACGGGACGCCACTTCCCTTTTGTTCTTCGACCCCCCTCCCACTCCCTCTCTTTTAAACTAATAAACTAGTCTTTCACGCTATGGCTAAGTTGCGTTCATAAATTATGCGCCATATTATGTTAGTGATTGTGATAGATTTTGAGCGAAAGAATCGAAATTAGATAATGACAAAAAAGTATTTAACAGGAAAACAAGAACAATAACATGAATAGCTTGTTTAAAGTTTAAGTTGACATAAATGCAAGGGAAGGAAGATGGGTATAATATTTACTAGTTCCGAAATAATCAATACGGCGCCACCCCACCCCCTCCCCCTCTCTATTAAAATAATGAAACTCGCCTTTCACGCTATGGCTACGTTGCTTTCATTTATGATGCGCTATATTAGTGATTGTGATGGATTTTGAGCAAAGAATCGAAAAAAGATAATGACGAAAAAGTATTAAACAGGGAAACAAGAACAACAACAAATTATATTGCTCGTTCATAGTTTAAGTTGACATAAATACAAGGGAAGGAAGGTGGGTATCATATTTGATTTATAGTTCAGTAATAATCAATATGAATTGAAACAATATGAGTGATCGAGAGGGAAGTAACGCTAGAGAGAGAAAGAGAGAGAAAAAGAGAGAGAGAGAGAGAGAGAGAGAGAGAGAGGGAGAGGAAAGATATGAATTAACCAAAGAAATAATACACTGGGAAACCACTTAAACACAATTACATTTCTGTAACACTTTATAAACACTTAAACACGCAAACGTTGATTTTACATTCTATTTGATCAATTGTTACCCCAGAAACCTATGAGAGCTTATCAAAATATGTAATTATAATTGACACAATAAACCCTTAAATTATGGTCTGAGGGTTTGTGCCTATCTTTATGTAATTAGATATTTTGGTCGGCTTATAGTATATAGAGGTAACAATGGGATCGCGGACATTCAATGTTGCCTTTGCCCAACCCCGCCTGCCTATATGGTGAAATTAAACAGTAGTGTATTGATTTGATGTCACGAACAATTCACGGACAACGCTTCCCCTCTGTTCATCGACCTACCCGCCCCTCCATTCCTTCTCTTTTAACTAATCAACTAGTCTTTCACGCTCTTGCTACGTTGCGTTCATATATATTATGCGCCATAATGTTAGTGATTGTGATAGATTTTGAGTGAAAGAATCGAAATTAGATACTGACAAAAATGTATTTAACAGGGAAACAAGAACAACAACATTATATTGCGTGTTTATACTTTAAGTTGACATAAATGCAAGGGAAGAAAGATGGTTATCATATTTACTAGCTCAGAAATAATCAATATGAAATGAAACAATAGGATTGATCGAGAGGGAAGAAAGGCTAAGAAAGGAAAAGAGAGAGGACGGAGATGAATTAACCCAAACATTAATACACTGGGAAACCACTAAACACAAACACTTTTCTGTAACACTGTATAAACACTTAAACATGCAAAATTCCATTTGATCATTAGTTACCCCCAAATCCAATACAAAATAATTAGCCCAAGATTATAAACATGCAACCAACCGTACATTTATCGAACGTGCAAATTCGAGAGCCGATCAAAACATACTTTAGCGGAAATATAATAACCACGATAAAATGAAACTATTAAAAGAAGAAACCAGAGCGGGAGGGGGGGGGGGGGGTCGGTGATAGGAGAGAACAATAAGAAGTTGTGATTAAGTAAAATGTCACAAACGAAAAGATGATAGGAGAACTGATTGCTCCTCTCTCTCGCTTACTCTCTCAACGCAATTCTCCATTTCTCTTCTCGTACTTTTTTCCGTTCCGCTATTTGTTTTTATTCCAAATTATTCATTTCGACTTTGAGAAAAATCTTTATACCATTTATAACCTTGATACAAAGAAGGAAAAAACGGAACGAACGGCTGATTTCGAAATGAGAAGAATGTTACTATATAACCTTCGTCAATCTTTCTACCCCCTCTCTCTCTCTTTATTTCTGTATCTTCCTCTCTCTCTCTCTCTCTCCCTTTTTTTTTCTCTCTCTCTCTCTGTCTATCCGTCAATGTCGTTTTCCATCTTCATTTTTCATATTGTTTTCTATTCTGCCATTTGCTTGCAAGCCAGCATCATTCCTTCTTTGAGATAAATATTTATAACATATCCCTGATGATCAACACAAATACCTTATATTTATCATAGGGAACGAAAATAGAGAATGCGCGGCTGATAGTGTCGAAATGAGAAGAACATTACTGTACACAAAATACAGAAAGTAAAAATTTTGATTTTGATTGTAGAGCTCTGTTTCATCAAAATAAAGTGTACGTTGATTATATGCTATCAAGTATACAAGTTTAGTGAATTAATGGCAGGGAATGGCAACTTTAGGCTTGTAAAGACGTCATTTACTTGCCTATTATGGGAACATGGCATACCAGATTCCCGTCTGTGAGTGCGCTCCACGGTTCCCGGAAGGAACGGGTAAAATTATTTATATTTAAAAAAAATAGCATGAATCAAAACAGAATTAATCTTGAAGAGGGAGACAAGAAAAATGTGAAAAGGACTCAACAAATACAAAAATAAAAAATAGGATTCTAGAGCAGAAGATGATAAGGGAAACGTCATAGTTTGTAAGTACAGTATTGGCAAATTTTGACAATTATAATTTGTAAGTATTGACGAAGAATATACAAACAAAAATGACACAGAAATATTTGAAAGAATTTGAGACCTATATAGAGTATGCGAAAAGAGTTGAGTCTCGGCCCACCTACAGCTAAGTTGCGTAAGAGGAACAATTAACCTGACCGAGGACAGGCGCGTACACAGGGTTAACCCCTTCCCTACTTTTTTTTAATGTGTGTTTTGGAGGAGAAAAACCCATCCCTCCCCTCAATTTGTTTTTAATAAAAAAAAAAAAAACTTTTGCCATAAAAGGGTGACCAACAAAAAAATGATTCCCGCCCGCCCCCCCCCCCCCCCTACTGAACGAAATATCGGTCGGCATAATTTTCCAATTTCCAAGACAAAAACAAAAAGTGCTCTTACTCCCTACCCCCCCCCCCCCCCCCCCCGCTTATTCACCGACTAGCTGAGTTGTTGCGAAATTTTCCTCAAAACTGGACCAAAATAAAAAAATAAAAAACATTGTATGGAAAGGTATCAGCGAAAGTCACTATGGTTCAGACATCGCGGAGCTGTAAATACGCTGCTCTACGAATTTCATGTTGGAGAAAACTTGACATGTTTTATGAAAAAGTACAATTATAATGAATAATATGAAAGTACCAAAACAACAGGAGTAATGGATAATGATAGTAAATACTTTGGAAATACCCTCAAGTCCACTACTTTAGTGAATTAGTGGCAGGGAAAGGCAATTTTAGGCTTGTAAAGACGTCTACCAGGTTTAATACCGGAAAGAACAGGTTTAATATTAAACGAGCCAACATGAACATGGCGTGCCGACTGCGAGCAGAGCGCAATATTAGTATTTTTAAAGACCCATACCAGATGCAGGCGCACTGGGATAATCTTCAGCGCTAAGCTACGCATGCTCCTTGCGTGTAGCATGCTCAGGGTGTCGTGTGGACGCAAGCGGCATGAGGTAATCAGTTGATCGAGTGAAGCAAACCGGATGCGTGAGGTCTGGAAGATTAGGGGCATGCTTTTGGCGTGCGACCCGAACCCCCGGCGTGCAGCATGCTAAGACATTTTTGACGTGACGCCTTAAGGCTAAACAATGACGTCATCATCTAAAAAAAAAGGGAAGGTATTAAAGAGAAGGCTGTCTACGTGACAAGGTCATCACGTCCAGCAACAAAATGCCTACAACACCCGGTATTCCCAGGCGGTCTCCCATCCAAGTACTAACCGGGCCCTATGCTGCTTGACTTCGGTGATCGGACGAGAACCGGTATATTCAGCATGGTATGGTCGTAGGCAAAGGACATCATTGTTAAACCTATTTAAGGCTAAACAATGACGTCATCATCTAAAAAAAAAGGGAAGGTATTAAAGAGAAGGCTGTCTACGTGACAAGGTCATCACGTCCAGCAACAAAATGCCTACAACACCCGGTATTCCCAGGCGGTCTCCCATCCAAGTACTAACCGGGCCCTATGCTGCTTGACTTCGGTGATCGGACGAGAACCGGTATATTCAGCATGGTATGGTCGTAGGCAAAGGACATCATTGTTAAACCTATTTAAGGCTAAACAATGACGTCATCATCTAAAAAAAAAGGGAAGGTATTAAAGAGAAGGCTGTCTACGTGACAAGGTCATCACGTCCAGCAACAAAATGCCTACAACACCCGGTATTCCCAGGCGGTCTCCCATCCAAGTACTAACCGGGCCCTATGCTGCTTGACTTCGGTGATCGGACGAGAACCGGTATATTCAGCATGGTATGGTCGTAGGCAAAGGACATCATTGTTAAACCTATTTAAGGCTAAACAATGACGTCATCATCTAAAAAAAAGGGAAGGTATTAAAGAGAAGGCTGTCTACGTGACAAGGTCATCACGTCCAGCAACAAAATGCCTACAACACCCGGTATTCCCAGGCGGTCTCCCATCCAAGTACTAACCGGGCCCTATGCTGCTTGACTTCGGTGATCGGACGAGAACCGGTATATTCAGCATGGTATGGTCGTAGGCAAAGGACATCATTGTTAAACCTATTTAAGGCTAAACAATGACGTCATCATCTAAAAAAAAAGGGAAGGTATTAAAGAGAAGGCTGTCTACGTGACAAGGTCATCACGTCCAGCAACAAAATGCCTACAACACCCGGTATTCCCAGGCGGTCTCCCATCCAAGTACTAACCGGGCCCTATGCTGCTTGACTTCGGTGATCGGACGAGAACCGGTATATTCAGCATGGTATGGTCGTAGGCAAAGGACATCATTGTTAAACCTATTTAAGGCTAAACAATGACGTCATCATCTAAAAAAAAAGGGAAGGTATTAAAGAGAAGGCTGTCTACGTGACAAGGTCATCACGTCCAGCAACAAAATGCCTACAACACCCGGTATTCCCAGGCGGTCTCCCATCCAAGTACTAACCGGGCCCTATGCTGCTTGACTTCGGTGATCGGACGAGAACCGGTATATTCAGCATGGTATGGTCGTAGGCAAAGGACATCATTGTTAAACCTATTTAAGGCTAAACAATGACGTCATCATCTAAAAAAAAAGGGAAGGTATTAAAGAGAAGGCTGTCTACGTGACAAGGTCATCACGTCCAGCAACAAAATGCCTACAACACCCGGTATTCCCAGGCGGTCTCCCATCCAAGTACTAACCGGGCCCTATGCTGCTTGACTTCGGTGATCGGACGAGAACCGGTATATTCAGCATGGTATGGTCGTAGGCAAAGGACATCATTGTTAAACCTATTTAAGGCTAAACAATGACGTCATCATCTAAAAAAAAAGGGAAGGTATTAAAGAGAAGGCTGTCTACGTGACAAGGTCATCACGTCCAGCAACAAAATGCCTACAACACCCGGTATTCCCAGGCGGTCTCCCATCCAAGTACTAACCGGGCCCTATGCTGCTTGACTTCGGTGATCGGACGAGAACCGGTATATTCAGCATGGTATGGTCGTAGGCAAAGGACATCATTGTTAAACCTATTTAAGGCTAAACAATGACGTCATCATCTAAAAAAAAAGGGAAGGTATTAAAGAGAAGGCTGTCTACGTGACAAGGTCATCACGTCCAGCAACAAAATGCCTACAACACCCGGTATTCCCAGGCGGTCTCCCATCCAAGTACTAACCGGGCCCTATGCTGCTTGACTTCGGTGATCGGACGAGAACCGGTATATTCAGCATGGTATGGTCGTAGGCAAAGGACATCATTGTTAAACCTATTTAAGGCTAAACAATGACGTCATCATCTAAAAAAAAAGGGAAGGTATTAAAGAGAAGGCTGTCTACGTGACAAGGTCATCACGTCCAGCAACAAAATGCCTACAACACCCGGTATTCCCAGGCGGTCTCCCATCCAAGTACTAACCGGGCCCTATGCTGCTTGACTTCGGTGATCGGACGAGAACCGGTATATTCAGCATGGTATGGTCGTAGGCAAAGGACATCATTGTTAAACCTATTTAAGGCTAAACAATGACGTCATCATCTAAAAAAAAAGGGAAGGTATTAAAGAGAAGGCTGTCTACGTGACAAGGTCATCACGTCCAGCAACAAAATGCCTACAACACCCGGTATTCCCAGGCGGTCTCCCATCCAAGTACTAACCGGGCCCTATGCTGCTTGACTTCGGTGATCGGACGAGAACCGGTATATTCAGCATGGTATGGTCGTAGGCAAAGGACATCATTGTTAAACCTATTTAAGGCTAAACAATGACGTCATCATCTAAAAAAAAAGGGAAGGTATTAAAGAGAAGGCTGTCTACGTGACAAGGTCATCACGTCCAGCAACAAAATGCCTACAACACCCGGTATTCCCAGGCGGTCTCCCATCCAAGTACTAACCGGGCCCTATGCTGCTTGACTTCGGTGATCGGACGAGAACCGGTATATTCAGCATGGTATGGTCGTAGGCAAAGGACATCATTGTTAAACCTATTTAAGGCTAAACAATGACGTCATCATCTAAAAAAAAAGGGAAGGTATTAAAGAGAAGGCTGTCTACGTGACAAGGTCATCACGTCCAGCAACAAAATGCCTACAACACCCGGTATTCCCAGGCGGTCTCCCATCCAAGTACTAACCGGGCCCTATGCTGCTTGACTTCGGTGATCGGACGAGAACCGGTATATTCAGCATGGTATGGTCGTAGGCAAAGGACATCATTGTTAAACCTATTTAAGGCTAAACAATGACGTCATCATCTAAAAAAAAAGGGAAGGTATTAAAGAGAAGGCTGTCTACGTGACAAGGTCATCACGTCCAGCAACAAAATGCCTACAACACCCGGTATTCCCAGGCGGTCTCCCATCCAAGTACTAACCGGGCCCTATGCTGCTTGACTTCGGTGATCGGACGAGAACCGGTATATTCAGCATGGTATGGTCGTAGGCAAAGGACATCATTGTTAAACCTATTTAAGGCTAAACAATGACGTCATCATCTAAAAAAAAAGGGAAGGTATTAAAGAGAAGGCTGTCTACGTGACAAGGTCATCACGTCCAGCAACAAAATGCCTACAACACCCGGTATTCCCAGGCGGTCTCCCATCCAAGTACTAACCGGGCCCTATGCTGCTTGACTTCGGTGATCGGACGAGAACCGGTATATTCAGCATGGTATGGTCGTAGGCAAAGGACATCATTGTTAAACCTATTTAAGGCTAAACAATGACGTCATCATCTAAAAAAAAAGGGAAGGTATTAAAGAGAAGGCTGTCTACGTGACAAGGTCATCACGTCCAGCAACAAAATGCCTACAACACCCGGTATTCCCAGGCGGTCTCCCATCCAAGTACTAACCGGGCCCTATGCTGCTTGACTTCGGTGATCGGACGAGAACCGGTATATTCAGCATGGTATGGTCGTAGGCAAAGGACATCATTGTTAAACCTATTTAAGGCTAAACAATGACGTCATCATCTAAAAAAAAAGGGAAGGTATTAAAGAGAAGGCTGTCTACGTGACAAGGTCATCACGTCCAGCAACAAAATGCCTACAACACCCGGTATTCCCAGGCGGTCTCCCATCCAAGTACTAACCGGGCCCTATGCTGCTTGACTTCGGTGATCGGACGAGAACCGGTATATTCAGCATGGTATGGTCGTAGGCAAAGGACATCATTGTTAAACCTATTTAAGGCTAAACAATGACGTCATCATCTAAAAAAAAAGGGAAGGTATTAAAGAGAAGGCTGTCTACGTGACAAGGTCATCACGTCCAGCAACAAAATGCCTACAACACCCGGTATTCCCAGGCGGTCTCCCATCCAAGTACTAACCGGGCCCTATGCTGCTTGACTTCGGTGATCGGACGAGAACCGGTATATTCAGCATGGTATGGTCGTAGGCAAAGGACATCATTGTTAAACCTATTTAAGGCTAAACAATGACGTCATCATCTAAAAAAAAAGGGAAGGTATTAAAGAGAAGGCTGTCTACGTGACAAGGTCATCACGTCCAGCAACAAAATGCCTACAACACCCGGTATTCCCAGGCGGTCTCCCATCCAAGTACTAACCGGGCCCTATGCTGCTTGACTTCGGTGATCGGACGAGAACCGGTATATTCAGCATGGTATGGTCGTAGGCAAAGGACATCATTGTTAAACCTATTTAAGGCTAAACAATGACGTCATCATCTAAAAAAAAAGGGAAGGTATTAAAGAGAAGGCTGTCTACGTGACAAGGTCATCACGTCCAGCAACAAAATGCCTACAACACCCGGTATTCCCAGGCGGTCTCCCATCCAAGTACTAACCGGGCCCTATGCTGCTTGACTTCGGTGATCGGACGAGAACCGGTATATTCAGCATGGTATGGTCGTAGGCAAAGGACATCATTGTTAAACCTATTTAAGGCTAAACAATGACGTCATCATCTAAAAAAAAAGGGAAGGTATTAAAGAGAAGGCTGTCTACGTGACAAGGTCATCACGTCCAGCAACAAAATGCCTACAACACCCGGTATTCCCAGGCGGTCTCCCATCCAAGTACTAACCGGGCCCTATGCTGCTTGACTTCGGTGATCGGACGAGAACCGGTATATTCAGCATGGTATGGTCGTAGGCAAAGGACATCATTGTTAAACCTATTTAAGGCTAAACAATGACGTCATCATCTAAAAAAAAAGGGAAGGTATTAAAGAGAAGGCTGTCTACGTGACAAGGTCATCACGTCCAGCAACAAAATGCCTACAACACCCGGTATTCCCAGGCGGTCTCCCATCCAAGTACTAACCGGGCCCTATGCTGCTTGACTTCGGTGATCGGACGAGAACCGGTATATTCAGCATGGTATGGTCGTAGGCAAAGGACATCATTGTTAAACCTATTTAAGGCTAAACAATGACGTCATCATCTAAAAAAAAAGGGAAGGTATTAAAGAGAAGGCTGTCTACGTGACAAGGTCATCACGTCCAGCAACAAAATGCCTACAACACCCGGTATTCCCAGGCGGTCTCCCATCCAAGTACTAACCGGGCCCTATGCTGCTTGACTTCGGTGATCGGACGAGAACCGGTATATTCAGCATGGTATGGTCGTAGGCAAAGGACATCATTGTTAAACCTATTTAAGGCTAAACAATGACGTCATCATCTAAAAAAAAAGGGAAGGTATTAAAGAGAAGGCTGTCTACGTGACAAGGTCATCACGTCCAGCAACAAAATGCCTACAACACCCGGTATTCCCAGGCGGTCTCCCATCCAAGTACTAACCGGGCCCTATGCTGCTTGACTTCGGTGATCGGACGAGAACCGGTATATTCAGCATGGTATGGTCGTAGGCAAAGGACATCATTGTTAAACCTATTTAAGGCTAAACAATGACGTCATCATCTAAAAAAAAAGGGAAGGTATTAAAGAGAAGGCTGTCTACGTGACAAGGTCATCACGTCCAGCAACAAAATGCCTACAACACCCGGTATTCCCAGGCGGTCTCCCATCCAAGTACTAACCGGGCCCTATGCTGCTTGACTTCGGTGATCGGACGAGAACCGGTATATTCAGCATGGTATGGTCGTAGGCAAAGGACATCATTGTTAAACCTATTTAAGGCTAAACAATGACGTCATCATCTAAAAAAAAAGGGAAGGTATTAAAGAGAAGGCTGTCTACGTGACAAGGTCATCACGTCCAGCAACAAAATGCCTACAACACCCGGTATTCCCAGGCGGTCTCCCATCCAAGTACTAACCGGGCCCTATGCTGCTTGACTTCGGTGATCGGACGAGAACCGGTATATTCAGCATGGTATGGTCGTAGGCAAAGGACATCATTGTTAAACCTATTTAAGGCTAAACAATGACGTCATCATCTAAAAAAAAAGGGAAGGTATTAAAGAGAAGGCTGTCTACGTGACAAGGTCATCACGTCCAGCAACAAAATGCCTACAACACCCGGTATTCCCAGGCGGTCTCCCATCCAAGTACTAACCGGGCCCTATGCTGCTTGACTTCGGTGATCGGACGAGAACCGGTATATTCAGCATGGTATGGTCGTAGGCAAAGGACATCATTGTTAAACCTATTTAAGGCTAAACAATGACGTCATCATCTAAAAAAAAAGGGAAGGTATTAAAGAGAAGGCTGTCTACGTGACAAGGTCATCACGTCCAGCAACAAAATGCCTACAACACCCGGTATTCCCAGGCGGTCTCCCATCCAAGTACTAACCGGGCCCTATGCTGCTTGACTTCGGTGATCGGACGAGAACCGGTATATTCAGCATGGTATGGTCGTAGGCAAAGGACATCATTGTTAAACCTATTTAAGGCTAAACAATGACGTCATCATCTAAAAAAAAAGGGAAGGTATTAAAGAGAAGGCTGTCTACGTGACAAGGTCATCACGTCCAGCAACAAAATGCCTACAACACCCGGTATTCCCAGGCGGTCTCCCATCCAAGTACTAACCGGGCCCTATGCTGCTTGACTTCGGTGATCGGACGAGAACCGGTATATTCAGCATGGTATGGTCGTAGGCAAAGGACATCATTGTTAAACCTATTTAAGGCTAAACAATGACGTCATCATCTAAAAAAAAAGGGAAGGTATTAAAGAGAAGGCTGTCTACGTGACAAGGTCATCACGTCCAGCAACAAAATGCCTACAACACCCGGTATTCCCAGGCGGTCTCCCATCCAAGTACTAACCGGGCCCTATGCTGCTTGACTTCGGTGATCGGACGAGAACCGGTATATTCAGCATGGTAT
>JAVYIG010015695.1:0-34682 GCA_035222895.1 Strongylocentrotus droebachiensis | reverse complement strand
GGATATATTTTTCATTGCAAATGTGGTTCTTCAGTGACACTGGCATGGTATGGTATGTGTGGGATATGTGTTATGCTATTATGCGATGTATTTTAAAGTGATTTTACCATGTATCCAACCAATTGGCCGAAAACCGGAGCTGACCGATTACCGGGTACTTTACTCTAGACAGAAACAAATCGAGAGAAAAAAATAGAATAGGTCTAACTTAGATCTATTTCGTTTGGGTCTTTTTGGTGCTGCTGGTATTATTGTTATTATTTTTTTTTTTTTTTAAATAATTATTATTTTACTGTGCATTTTCTCGACTATAAATATAATAGATCTAGACCTAATTAGAGTAAAGGAGCCGGTAATCGGCCAGCTCCAGTTTTCGGCCGATTGGTTGGATGCAAGGTAAAATCCCTCTTAAATACATCGCATAATAGCATAACACATATCCCACACATACCATACCATGCCAGTGTCACTGAAGAACCACATTTGCATTGAAAAATATATCCTAAAATAGAGTAAAGGAGCCGGTAATCGGACAGCTCCAGTTTTCGGCCGATCCATTGGATGCATGGTAAAATCCCTTTAAAATACATCGCATAATAGCATAACACATATCCCACACATACCATACCATGCCAGAGTCACTGAAGAACCACATTTGCAATGGAAAATATATCCTAAAATATCACATTTTAGCGATGTAATCGGCGGTCCCGCTACCCAAATCTGAAAAATCGAGTTTCTTACGCGTGTATGTAAGAAATATGGGTACCATAAAATGAGCTTTATTTCAAGTATTTTTCAGATTTAGAGCCCGATTTTGTGTTGGTCGCAAGCTCAAAAGTATCTCATCGCATGTATTAAATCAATGCAGCCGGACCCCGCCACGCTCACACACATATGTCTGTCTAATTCAGATTCCAACTTCCGATCACCGCTGTGCCTGTCTTCGGCCAGGCGAGCACCAGGGAGCTCCGGCGTGGGTCACTGCTCCGCCCGCTTGTGCTATACATCAGCGCGGAAACGCACGGCGCGCGCGAGCGCTTCCTATTGACTTTGTACATGCGTCCGAAAACTGGTTCGCTTTGCCGATAACCGGCTCCAAAACAGTGAAAATTGAAACGAATATTGTCATGGCAATTCGTGATTTTTTTCTGGGATTCTTTTTTTGTTTAAATAATAATAATATTTACTTCATGATTTGAACAAGAAATGATAATAAATAGGAAGTAAAGAGTCCAAAAAATAGGATTTTGTCTTAAGTGGCCGAAAACCGGGTCCTTTACTCTATCACATTTTACAGCGATGTAATCGGCGGTCCCGCTACCCGAATCTGAAAAATCGAGTATCTTACACGTGTCTGTAAGAAATATGGGTACCATAAAATGAGCTTTATTTCAAGTATTTTTCAGATTTAGAGCCCGATTTTGTGCTAGTCGCAAGCTCAAAAGTATCTCATCGCATGTATTAAATCAATGCAGCCGCACACCGCAACGCACACACGATATCTCTTTCTAATTCAGATTCCAATATCCGATCACCGCAGTACTAGTTTTCTGCCTGGCGAGCTCCAGGGAGCTCCGGCGTGGAATATCTGCTCCGCCCGCTAGTGCTATAGATCAGCGCGGAAACGCACGGCGCGTGCGCGCGCTTCCTATTGACTTTGTACATGCGGCCGAAAACTGGTATGCTATGCCGAAAACTGACTCCGAAACAGTGAAAATTGAAATGAATATTGTCATGGCAATTCGTGATTTTTTTCTGGGATTCTTGTTTTGTTTGAATAATAATAATATTTGCTTTATGATTTGAACAAAAAATGATAATAAATAGGAAGTAAAGGGTCCAAAAAATAGGATTTTGTCTTAAGTGGCCGAAAACCGGCTCCTTTACTCTAGATCTAGGCCTATAGACCTTATCATTTCTTTCTTGCTTTCATTTATTCTTTTTCTGCCTTTTTTTTTCTCTCCTTCCTTCCTTCCTCCCTTTCCTTTCTTCTATGTTATTCTTCTTCTCTTTTTTAATGAGGACGGGTTGGCTCGAGGTGGAGAGGAGCAGGAGAAGAAAATCAACAAAAATATGAATTATTAAATCTTAAATCACAAGAAAATGGTGATGATGTCTGGATAATGACAATCACTATAAACATGGCGGACAAAGAAAGCGGACAAAATATACAGTTCCTCAGGTAGACAAAGGAACATCCCTTCACTGCTATTATGTAAAAAGGTGAAGATGCATGTGACACCTGTTCTACACATTTTTACATAATAGCAGTGAAGGGATGTTCCTTTGTCTACCTGAGGAACTGTATATTTTGTCCGCTTTCTTTGTCGGTCATGTTCATAGTGAATGATGATGACGGTGATGATGATAATGGTGTTGCTGATGCTGAAGAAGATGAAGATAATAATAATAATAATAATGATGATCGTTTGTTTTCAGGTTCAGCCAATATCAGTGTGAAGCTAGATAACTCAGGGTGGGCGTGTCTAGTTTGTGACAGACGGCTATTCATATGGAGATACAAGCAGACTCAGGCAGCAAGGGTAAATTATTCATGTCTTTCATAATTACTTTGTATTATTTTGCACTTTACACTAACTAGTTTACCAGTTACTCTATGTAAATTGCACGCTCATCTCCCAGAAAAGGAAATCAAGGTAGACCTTAAATTCACATGTAACCGTTTAACCTAAATTAATGTCAACTTCCTATATAGTTTGCATAGATTTTGTTTTTTTCCATTGGCAAATATGAACAAATGTGAATAATATTTTTTCATAGCAGATGTTTTTCTTCCATTATTTTAATAATAATAAATATCCTTCATAACTTTTTTCCACAAGTTATTGATAAGATGATTACTGAACATTTATTTTGTTTAAACTTTTATGTCATGAAAAGAGAAAGAGAAAAATTACCAGATTGACAAATAGTTGTATTGAATAAGACACCTATGTGTCTCTTTTCAATTTGTCCATAATAGATTGGGCTGTGTTACCAACTGGCACTTCCAGCCACTGAGCTATGTCACCGGGCAGATCTGATATGCCTGATCCCGACTGGTGGAGGCAGCAGCGGGGTTGACAGCCAAATGGTCTCTGTCCTAGCTGTGTCTCCAGAGGGCGTGGTTCGCTACTGGCCCACAGCCCACAGGGAGATAGCCTACTCCGAGCGGAGTCTAGAGCTGGGCGGTCAGGAGTGTTTTACCCTGACGGCATTCGGGGTAAGTTGATTTGGACTGGAAAAAGAGCTTAGCACTACAAATCAATTTGTACTTAAAAGAAATGATGAGTATGTGTTTGGACACTTGCAGAAGTAGTCATGTGTCCATATGTTTAATTTTGTATGTGGAATTTAGATTTAGGATAATTTAAAAAAAGAAGCAATTAGCAGTTTCTATTTTGTTATGTTCACTGATTTTCCCTGTACATTTTTTCTTTCACAAACCACAATATAAAAAACAATATTTTTCTTCAGTGCTTGTTCTTGTAAGTGTTATTGACGTTGATTAGTCCTTTAAAATGTTCATTAATTTTGTAGGATGAAGAAACATTGTAAATTTGAAAACACAATTAAAGCATTCTGACTATAAGTAGTACAATATGGCAAAAGTTTGCCAAATGTGTGAATATTTAAAAATAATAATAATAATAATAACACAACAACAACAATAACAATGATGGTGGTAAATATATGTCTTGTTTATTCAGGGTGGCCTCATCAGTATTAATAGGCTACTATTCTCCCTGAGGGCCCTGCAATCATATTATCATATTACCCCTGCTTTATGTTATTTGTGTTCCTTTATTCTTCTTCAGAAACACCGGTGTATATTGGCAACGACTACAAATCAGTTGATGATGATCTCTGTATCACCATCAACCATGCAGGTATGGTTGGAGCAATCGAGCAGTTTTAATTCCTTCTTGAAAATATTACTTAATCATTAACACCTGAAATGCCCAGTTTATAAGTTATTATAATGGTAATAAAGCATAATCAACTAGATTTAATTTTTCAATTTTGATCTTCATGATACCGAGTCCAATGTAATGGAGATGATTGATTGCTCATTTTACGTAACTGCTATAAAAAAAAAGCAAGCATACGCTTCAGGCTTGTAGAAGATAAGCAACCAGGGGACTTACAGCTTTAAGTTCTATCCAAGGGACTTGGTAATAGGGGTTAATTTCTTACCCATTGGGACGTGTGCTTCGACTGGGTTTTGAACCCTGGACATCATAGTTACAAGACCACTGCTCCACCACTTGGCCATCACTGCTAAATACTCAACATCATCTATTGAACTAGATTGAAGAACAATATCTTAATACATGAATGTTGAAATGTGATTTTTTTTTTTTTTTTTTTTTTTTTAATTTCAATTATTGTTTCTTTGTCTCTTCAGTTTGGATACATAAAACCCTCCAGAAGAAAATTGAAAATCACAATAAATGTACCTTACTCTTTTTTAAGTTCGGAGAGAAAAAAAGGTGTTAATCTACTCTGTGTATAACTGAAGTACAACATTCTTGTGTACACCTTTGCCCATACAGATGGAATATTTTTTCTTCACCTCTTTTCATGACATGATTGGGGCAGCATGGTTTATTCTTGATGGATAAAGCTTACCCTATATCTTCCCATAACTTCATTGATCAATCTCTATGACTCTGTATATTGATCAAGGACGTTTCGAGAAGATCAAAACTTCATCTATCAAGAATAAACTTTATTGTCACAATCATTTCAAGAAAAGAAGTAAACTGGTGAAGGAAAATGATTCCAACTTTTATGGTAACAGTATAGATTTGTCAGCCAAAGCATGGAAAGGGTTAACTCGTTCATAACCTGTAAACACTATGAACATGACGGACAAAGAAAGCGGACAAAATATACAGTTCCTCATTCTACCCTCAACAATTGCTGTGGTAGACAAAGGAACATCCCTTCACTGCTATTATGTAAAAATGTGTAGAACAGGTGAATATGCATGTGACACCTGTTCTACAGATTTTTACATAATAGCAGTGAAGGGATGTTCCATTGTCTACCATAGCAATTGTTGAGGGTAGAATGAGGAACTGTATATTTTGTCCGCTTTATTTGTCCATCATGTTCATAGTGAAAGTAGCTCCTTGTCCAGCAAAGTACAATACATGTGCTATCTTAGGCTTATACTTTAAATTGTATGCAATTTTTATAGCCCAATGATATTCTTGGTTCCTTTCAGTCCCAAGTTGAAGTCCACACACTCAAGTCCAGTCAGGGGATGATAGCGAGAGTGTCTTCATTTCTCTTTGGAGCCCAGAAAGATGAAACATCCGTGAGTATCTTGGTACTTTGATTTTAGTCATGAAAAGGAGGCCTACAAAATAAATCAGGAATACTCTTTGATACAGATTGAACAATCAGTAGACCCTGTTTGTTCTGGAGCATTCATTGTTAGAGCTACCATACTAAGGTAGATATAAAACCAAGAAAATTATATGAAATTGAATAGGAGTGTCGTGGTCGAGTGGTTTAAGACGCTTGACTGTAGATGCGAAGGTCAAGGGTTCGAATCCCGACATGGTGCTAATTTCCTTTGGCAAGATATTAACCTGCACTTGCTACTCTCCACCCAGGTGTTAAATGGGTACCAGGTAGGATGCGACCGTCATTGTTGGTCAAACAGTTTTTGAGCGTCAAGTAACGCCTGGCTGGAATGCTCCCCAGGGAGTGGAGAGTGTTGAATCCAATGACCGTGGTAATAGTATATCTGTCAAGAGCTTAGAGACATCATAGATGTATGAAGCCCTATATAAAAGCGGAATTATTATTATAAACACACTGCTCTTCTAAAGTGAGCACCATCTCATTATATTCATGTCTGGATGCCTGTCTGTCTGTCTGTATGTATGTATGTATTACATTAACAGAAAAAGTATAATTTTGCTATAAAAGCATGTACAATTCAGCCTCAAAGCTTGCACCCATGTCTAAGGAACGACAATGGAATAAACCAGGGGGGTGTTTCACAAAGCCTTTTTTCATTGACAAATGACAAAAATCAGTGACAAATCTGCTGATAACCAATCAGAAGCAAGGATTTCACGAGCTTATTGTCATTTGTCACTGATAAGTTTTGTGAAATACCCCCCAGTTGTGAATTGAACTGAAGTACATAGAATGATTTCCTTACAGGGTCTAAGACGGGTTCTTGCCGGTTCCGCTGAGTCTGCAGGATACCCTCTCTACATCCTCCAAGACTCCATCCTTCAGAAGTGGTTCATATCGGGACCTGGACAGGAACAGGTAGGGAATACTAGATATCTCACAATATTCATAAGTAATCCCATCTGTAGCCCATGAGAACAACGATCAACTAAACCGAGCCTCCATGAAAATAACAGCCACCACACCAATATTGTCTCCAAAACCTGATGACAGTTATTCCACCCTTAATATTAAATATTTGCCGTCACCTGTGCCTGGGAGGCAAAAGCCAACTGAATCACTGTAACCCTCGGGTCTCTCCTCCCAGAATAACTGATTGGGGGTGTGCAGGTGGACCACTACACCAGGGTTTCCCCCTACTCTTATACAAATAGTGCAGTGGGTTCTTAACGTGCAAAGGTGGTGACTCTCCTCTACATGGGGCCGCCATTTAACGTCCTATCCGAGGGACGGAGTGTTTCCACTTAGCATAGCCTGCGTCAAGATTGATTTTTGCCACTTTTACTTGTAGCACAGATATACCTCATGTAAGTTCTTGAATGGAGTGTAATAATTACAATACTGATGTGGATTAATGATGCTCACATAAACAAGTTGTAGTAAAATTCATCTATTGCTGACTATATCAATATTAGAAAAACACTGATTACTTATTTGTTTCTTATTTTATGCTATAACGCACAGGTTGTATACGAGAAACAGTTGGATGGCCTTTTCAAGCAACAATTCCAAAGAGAAATGGTGAGAAATAAGTGACATTATCTCATTTCTATTCTTTGTTTACTCCGTGTTCAAAATTCGCTTTGATCAGCTTCTCATCGTTTACATATACATTTATTTCCATGCAATTTGTATCATTAGCTGAGATTACCTTATTTATGGAAAATAATTAATTTTTAAACGACAAAAGAAAAGCATTTTATTAATATGTTGCCACATGATCGTTGGAGTTTACGGTATTTGTTTTTTTAAGTAATGGAAGTATGTGATGATATTTGAATATTATTTATTGTTCAAACAAAGAAACTTCTTCATATGCTGTTTTGTGCATAACATATTAGGTGTTTTGGATGGAAATTTAATAATTCAGTGTGAGCTGTAGCAAATGTCAATTTGATTTAATTTCATCTTATTCCCAGGGTGCATCTTCCATGGAAAACATCAAAGTGTGGCTACTTGATATTCAGCTTATCTCCAAGTGAGTAACAGTGTGTATTTGAATGCAATTTTTGAACTATCATTTTGACTTGAGAATTGAATGACTGATGTGATAACATTTTAAGCTGATTACTGTGCCTGTAAAAAATATTTAGATGACAGGCCTATTTAGATAGAACATGTGTGCTATTGGAATAAGATTGTACTAGACTCTCATTCCTAAGGGTATACAATTCGTGTATGCATTTCATCCATACAGTGCAGATCTTCATGTCAACATACATGTAGGTAAATTCTACATCTATTATGCAGCAAATATCACTCAAGGAAATAATAATGATAATGATACATGGTACTTATAAAGCACTTTTAACAATTTTTTCATAGCATTGTACAAAATAACTATTAGCAGTCACCTCAGAATCTACCATAGTTTGTTTGTTTTCTTACAGTATCGCAGTGATTCTAGCAGGAGCAGTAAACACATCATCACCAAACCAAAGGATTAAGATCGCTATTGGTAAGACTTCAAAGTTGGTTTATCTATTTCTTCATTATTTGTGAATACGCAACTTAGTGTCATGTTTTTCAAATGCTTTTGATTTTAAAAAATTCTTCTTATAGCTGGAGAAGCATGATTAAAAATATTTGATAATAATGATTATACATGTAGAAGTAATATTTGTATATCACTTCTAATTTTCTTATGTTGTAATTGATATTAATGATAATAATCTCAGGCCTTAAATTAATCCAAGGCCACCAAGGCCATGGCCTTGGATGCCCCCTTGTGTGGCCTCAATGCCCCTCTCATTGGCCTTGGAGATTTTATGTGCCCTTTCCAATTCTTCCTATTTGTGCTGTAATATAGGAATGTGCCCTGCAGAAAAGTGGCCTTGCCCTAAAAATGTCGAAATTTAAGGCCTGCAATCTAGATTGTATGTATTGCTTATTATATTGGTGATGTCTCTTAGACGCCCCACACATATTTAATATTACCCTAGCCATTGGATTCAGGCTTGCCTACATCCAATTGTATGCATATTCTCCACTCCCTGGGGAGCATTCCAACCAGGCGCCATTTTACAGATGCTCACAAGGCTGAACAAACTACCTTGACAATCACATCCTACCGGGTATCGATTTTAACACCTTGGACAGAGCTGAGAACAGAGAAATTTTAAATATGATTTATCGTAGCGAGTGCTGTGAAGTATGGCAGCCATCCAACACTCGCTGAGAAAGACGGAAAAGAATCAAGTATTCTCTTAATAGAAGCCATTTTTCATGAAAAACTGTGTTGTGATGACCTGAAACTCAATATTTAACAACTTTGTGTGAGTAAAATCACCAAAAATTTCAGATAATCATGCGTCCACGTAGTGTTGGCGTGCCAGTTTTTTTTTAGATTCATAGCGCGCAATAAGAAATTACTGATTTATACCCAAAATTACTGATTTTGAGCCTTGTGATTACTGATTTCCTGTTTTAGAGGTTGGCAGCTCTGGCTGGAGGGGGTGACAAATGTGGATTAATGTCTTGCCAAAAGGCATTAATGCCTGACTTGGATTCAAAACCTCAACCCTTAGATTGAGAGTCAAGTGAATGAACCAATACACCATGAAACATCCACATTAATTAATAATATCAGGTTGATTCTGTGAATGTCTCCTGTAGTACTTCATTTGTGTGATATTAGCATTTTAAAAATTACGGTTGATGTTACCATTTCTAATGGTTTTCAAACACGTGGAATGAAACCATGGATATTATTTGATTAGGTGTAACATATTTCTGTAGTTATCTCTAGTTTAGTTGTCAATGAATTAACATAATCATTAATACCAACTAACTGTGAATTTATTTGTGTACTTTATCACAGCAACACTGAAGGTTCAAGTCGACACGGACACACCAACGAAACTTGAAAGCTTTGTTGTCGCATCCACCCCTCCACAGGTTGGTATTACAGGGTTCGTACGGGTCAGGGAATTTCTGGAAAGTCAGGGAATTTAAAAATGTTTTTTCCAGAAGCAAAAAGTCAGGGAAAGTCAGGGAATTCGTCCATTTCTTCTGGAAAGTCAGGGAAAATCTTTTTTTCTTCAAGATGTTTGTTAAAATGGCATTTAATTTGTCTTGTGAACAAAGGAAAAACACATTTTGTAAAATTTGTGGTTCACATAATAGCTAGCCCACCACAATGCAGTGTAGTACGATGCTAATGTTCTTTTTGAGAAATTTGTGTGTGCATGACTGTTTGTTGACCTGTTTATAGGCAAATTCATGCAATGTACTGAGCTCTGTGAGAGTGTGTGTGTACAGTATTTGTGTGTATGTGACTGATCAGACCAATCAGAAACTTCCTTGTGAGTGGGCGGAGAGTGAAGCCAGCATAAATTAAACTTGTCAGTGACCACTAGCACAGTACTGAAGAATCATAAATTATGAAGTTTGTTGACCTGTGTGTAGGCGAATTCACCTATTGTGCTGAGCTGTGAGATCGAGAGTGTGCATTTGTTTGTGTGTGTGTTTCTCCTTACAGTAAGCAAGTGATGTGACTGATCAGACCAATCAAAAACTTTCCTTGTGAGTGGGCGGGGAGTGAAGCCAGCATAAATTAAACTTGTCAGTGACCGCTAGCACAGTACTGCAGAATCACAAATTATGAAGTTTGTTGACCTGTGTGTAGGCAAATTCACGTTTTGATCTCTTTCTTAAAAATAATACAAAATTATTTACCTTTGAAAAGTAGTTTTCGCATGTTTTCTTTTCTTTCTCAAGTTTCTTTCATTTTGTTTCTCGATCCCACCCCAACATTCATTCACATCTCTTTATCTCTTTCACTATCGACTTTCACTCATTCTCAGTTCCCCCAAACTTAAAGCATGTCGTGCCGTAGAATTATTTTTAAAAGGCAAAGATATTCATATTCCCTATCAAAATCCAAGCAGTATTTTTAACTATTGTGTTTACAAACGGCAAGGATTTGTGCATGCATGCCAGACAGTTGCCGCCCAGCGTGGTGTAATATTACATGTGGTTTCTCTGAACAGGGTTTGTTATCGGTTACCAGGCAACCAGCACATAACAAAATGTATGCAAATCTTGGGTTCATGTATAGCATGGGCGCTGCATTCCACGCTTGTTTTTAATTGACAGACAAACGGACCAATAATAGTAAAGCATGTGGGATGGATGCTCTGACAGGGAGTGGACTTCTGTATTTTGAGAAGTGGTGAATGCCTAGCCCAGTATATAAAACCAGGGGGGTGTTTCACAAAGATCCTAAGTAGAACTTAACACTAAGTTGGACTTAAAAATTATGGACAGCCATTGGAGCCTTAAAATGAAATATATTCAAAAGCAGAAATTCAAGTATTTTAGACTTTTTTATAAATTCCACATCAAGAACATAGAATCTCCCATGATAATAGAAAATATGAATGATTTGAATCAACATTTTATGTCTTTTAAAGTAACTTTTACAAAATGTTTTCAAGGATGCTAATGGCTTTCCATATTTTTTAAGTCCAACTTAGAGTTAAGTTCTACTTAGGATCTTTGTGAAACACCCCCCTGGCTGGTTTCGTCTTAGGGCGTGGTCTAAACTAAGCATGTTGACCTGGGACTTATTGTAACCAGGGAGGTGACAAACCCTGTTGTAACTGTCTTGAATCCTGGCTGGTAGACAGCAGGATACAAAATATTGCGGTTTGATTCCACATTTGGCGTCCATTGTGCGAGCGCGAGCATACAGCCAGTTAGCTAGCCTAGCCTCGTGGTTGTTGCTTTCCCCAAGGTCCGCAATTAAGGCACACTTTTTTCCGTCAGCAAAATATCGAAAGTCGGGGGTGCGCCTTATATAGTCAGGTACAGGATATTTGTGTCCTCAAATGCTACTTTTTAGTGGTTTTCAAAAATCTCTGTGTCCGAACATTAATTACATAATGCAAATAAAGAATAGGATCTACTATTTGAAGTTAAACTACGTTCCTAATTTGAAAGGAAGAGAGTTTTTTTTTTAGAGTTTTTTTTTTCAGTCTCGATAAATTATGCCCTGTCACAAGGCACTTTGCCGGCCGAAGCTCTCCCGTGTCTTCAGCTCACTCACCTGTATGATGCAGCTCACTTACACAGGGGATAACGAATCACCACGCAAAAACTAGCCTGTCCACATTTCTGTTTGGACTCGGAGGAAAAAAATCTGTCATCTTTAGTTTTAAAAACAACATTTTTACTGGGTCTAACTTAGTTCAGAAGCACTTCAACTGTGCCTCGTAATAAAATGAAAGTATTTTCGAACACTGTCACTGAAATAAGAGCCGATCTGATGTTTACAAAAAGACCAATGTTGGCTTTGTTTTTGGTGGCTTTTTGTTAACCAAATCAGATCACGTCTTATTTCAGTGTTCAAAAAATACTTTCACTCTCATTATACGAGGCACAGTTGAAGTGCTTGTGAACTAAGTTAGACCTTGGTCTAGTAACATGTTGTTTTTAAACTAAAGATGACAAAAAAAGAAATCCAGATTTTTTTTTTCAGATTTTTTTTTTTTTTTTTTTTTCGGGGGGAGGGGGGGGGGGAGAATCTTCGAAATAGGGGTGCGCCTTATATAGTTTTGTGATTTGCTTCCTAGTATTGCGATGATATATAGTTGTACGCTTTAAATTAAGACATGTTCATCATTGAAAATGGTCATGGAAATTTACATTATCCTGCTCTGGAAAGTCATGGAAAGTCATGGAATTTTAAAAATGTGTAAGTGTACGAACCCTGGTATTAATCTTTTCTATATTCTGTTAAATCTAAAATTGATATGGCATTTTATTTTTACGGTAGGGATTAAGTGTTTTGGATGTGGGAATGTACTTATTTCATAATAGTTTTGTTTACTCAGGGAAGCCTCATCAGCATCAGTTTTGTTCCTCCTGAGGGCCATGCATTTATTATTACCCCCAACAATTGCCAGGTGCCTATTTACACCTGGGTGGAGAGTGGCAAATATGGATTAATGTCTTGTCAAAGGACTTTAGTGTCAGGCTGGGATTCAAACCTTTGAACTTCGGTATGAGTGTCAAGTGAATCAACCACTGTACCTTGACACCTTCGCTTCGAGTCACTGCATGACCCAGGCTCTTGAACACATTGAAAGTCTTGAGGTTTTATGATCAGCAAGGCTCTGGTAAAAACTGGGCAGTCTATGAAATGGGCAATGGTTTGGAGAGTCCCCCTGGGGGGTGTTTCACAAAGATCCTAAGTTGAACTTATCTCTAAGTTGGACTTAATTATTATGGAAAGCCGTTAGCATCTATGAAAATATTTTGTAAAAGATATTTTAAAAGGCATAACATTTTGATTCAAATCATTCATATTAATCTATTATCAGGGAGAATTCATGTTCTTGATGTGGAATTTATAAAAGTCTAAAATACTTGGATTTTCGCTTTTGAACATATTTTATTTTAAAGCTACAAATGGCTCTCTATAATTTTTAAGTCCAACTTAGAGTTAAGTTTGACTTCAAATCTTTGTGAAACACCCCCCTGGAGACCCTGCTTTTTTTCCCATTCACATTGTAGGATGTTCTTCACTAATATTCATACGCACTTTGGCTGTGCAGGGCCAGATGGTTTAGTATTCATCATGCACAATGCTTGGAGTTCTTGGTATTGTGTGTAGTAAATACATGATCAGCTTGCCCTCCGGAATTAAGTTGTGAGCGATCATTACTGCGGGACGTCCTTAAGGCCCTGCAACCTGTTGCATAGAGCATTGGGGTTTTAATTACGGTATGTAGAAAAGGGTAATACAGAATAATAGGAATCACACAAAAATGAATCGTTGCATTACTTATTGTCTTGATATTTTATGCATCTCATTTTAAAAACAATAACATATTGATTACTTCCTGAAGATGAGCCGTTTAAAATACATTAAGAAGATTAAGGGTATGTTTATGCTCAACTTTTTCTGGCCGGAATCAGGCATCTCTTACGCGTTTAGTTCAAAACACGGTTGCGTGCTTTCTCACTTTTGTAGAATCACTGAAAAATGGCGATCACGATCGCCGATCGTAAACTCACAAAAAGGTGCGTTTACAATTTGTAAACGCGTTTAAATGGGGTCAACGCACTGACCTCTAGTGGGTCTACGTAGCATGCACAGTGCAGGTTTGTGAATCCAGCTGCAAGGCCAATTAAGGCCACCCAGCGAGAATTGCCTGGAGAAGCCAGAGAAGTGAGCATAAACAGTACACCGTGGAACTGCATTTACGATGAGCGTTTCAAATCGCTCATTCTGCCTTCAAAATTGAGCTTAAACGCACCCTAAGTGCATCTTATTCGCTCCTTGCAGGATTCTGATGATGAGGGTGCCCTGGATAAGCATCTCCTTCTTGCCAATCCTGGAGGCCCGCACTGTTACATCTACTCACGACACTCTATCGTATGCTGCTCAGGTGAGAACCATCAGCAGGGTCAGGGTCTTCTCCTACGTGGGGGCTCCAGCCCACGGGAAAGACAGCCCACAAGCGCCTTCAGGGGGTTCACCAGACTGGCATTTTGGCCCGAACTCACAAAGGAGGTTTAAAATTTAAATCATGGTTTAAATCCTCATTTACATACCCCATAGTAAAAAAAATTAGCACAAAATAAGCGCAAAACAGTCAGATGTCCAATATTAGACGTGCGCAAGGCAAGGTATGCTTATTTTGTGCTAATTTTTAAACCATGGTTTACGTAAATGAGGGTTTAAACCATGGGTTAAGCTAAACCTCCTTTGTGAGTTCAGGCCTTATGGTCTTGTGGATTGTGGTCTACTGAGATGTCCAGGATGAAGGGTGTCTCTACACTCTTCCCAGCAACAGCATGAAATAGGCTCTGGTATCCTGGTTAATACCTGGAGATCTTGAGTTTTCCAGGGCTCTGGTAGTGGGAGGAAGTTTACAAGGTGTATCATTATTTGCAGAACCCTGTCCCCACCCCCACCCCCCCCCCCCCCACACACACACACACACACAACACACCAAATTCACATTCAGTTTTTCCAGCAAGGTTGTACACCCAATTCTGCAACCAACCCCTGAACTGAGTTTCCTAAAAACTTGTCATTGATTGCAAGGATTATGGGCCTTTGATAAAAAATAAGAGGAATATTTTACAGGAATGTGGCAGTTGTTATTTACAACAAGTTTGAAGAAACAGAGGCCCGCTTAAGGTAGTTGAGGCAAAGCCATTCTGGTCATGGCTTAAGAGCTCCTGTTTGGAGAGAAACCTTGGCTTCCATTGACAGCGTTGGGGTTACGGAGGGATAATTCTCATATTTTAAGAATGAACTATAGCCTCCAATATAGCTGCACATTACAAATGATGGTTCATCAACATCAAGAACCGTAATGCATTTCCGTTTATTATCAGTCAATTTTTAAAAGTTATCCAATGTCCCAAATTGAGTGGATTCTAATCCTATGTTGTTGATTCATGTACAGTTTTGATGTAATCAACTAAAATACATACGTGCATATCCTGTCAAAAAATTGATACCAGGGTATATCACTTTTGAACTTTGAACTATTTATTTTACTATTATTTTCCAAATATTTTATTCTAGGACTGTTCGACCAGATGCCATCTTTCCAGGAGGTAGGGTTCTCCAAGGCAGGCGACTCTATCAGGGGTGCAGGTAGGCTAACACTCTCTTCTCACTTAACTTCGCACGATACAGGTGTTTTGTGATTAATGCTTGTTTTCAGAACTTAAGGCAATCAGCAACAAAATGGCCCATGTGACTCGCTTCTGATTTGTATGGGGTCTCTGGAGAGGGGGGGACTTGCAAACATTGTAGACGGCATTAGATTGTATAGTTACACTGTACACAATGGAAACCAGTCCTGTTGTGTGTTTTGTTATGAACAAGGTATTTTATGATTATCCCTTTATTTGTTAAGTTTTCTAACAATTTTTAGTCATTTTTAGCTAGATTGTCACATTTTTTTTAAAACAAAAGTTACTTACATTGTTAACTTAAGCCATAGTTAAGACTTGGACTTATACTCCTGTAGGCAATTTGTGCCCTTAAAAAGTCTTCAACCAGATTTTTTTATTTTTTTTTATTGAAGAACATTTTTTAAAAATTGCCAATTGGATACTGTCCTTGACACCAAGCTGATAAGGTTTTTCTTTTCAATCTTTGCACGAGGATAACTTCAATAGTAAGAATTTGTATGCAAAGGAATACCAGTTTACATCTATGACACTCCTGATATTCATTGCTTTTTATTTGTCAATCAGGTTGCTTTGATGGCCAAGCTATTTTCTTCTCCAGCAATCACGGGGTTATCACTGTCAATACATCGCAATCAGAAATGCCAAGGTAAGGTGATATATTTGTAGTTACGGACTTGTTAATTTAATTACTCATTATTCCTAAGTCTCATTTGAGGTGTCCACACTTGTACAAGCATTGCTTTTTAGTGGACCCCCTGTTTCTAATATGTGCTTCTAAATTGTTGTAGAAGTTTATAATTGATTTGTAATGTTTTGTTGGAAACATAAATAACTTGAAGTTGATATTGAAATTGAAATTAGGAAGTGTCTTAGCACAGACCCCTATCTGTCATAATACAAGGTATAGATAGACTCAGGCATTGTTATGTATTCAACAATGGATGTTGAATCAATAATCATGTTTATACTCATACTGTTTATTAGGCCACCTAGATATATGGATAAATAGAAGATATATGATGGATGAAAAGATAAATAGATGGAGAGATAGAGAGATTTTGGATAAAATGGTACTCTCACAATGATGTGCAGATTGACAGATTTTGTGCTAGATAGATAGATAGATTGATATAGATAGATAGATGGATAAATGTATAGATAGATAAATGGATAGATAAATCGATGTATGCATGTAGATAAATAAATGGTTAGGTAGAAAAGTGCATGAATGTCTTAAAGTGAAATTAGATTGATAGCTGAATCATTTTTAGATAAAGAGTTGAATATACAGATAAATAATGGGATAAAAAAATGTTATAAAGAATCATACAAATTCTGTTAAATAGTGTTGGGATAATTACCTTTGTTTAAGACAGCTTACCTTTTATTCGAGTACAATTATTGTGGACAATTTGGAAATGCTTCATATTGCAATTTTAATGTAAATGGCCAATAAAAGTGTAAGGGTTCACTAAACCTTTACTAATTGGCTGTCAATTTTATGGTCACTTTATCATTTTTTTTTTTTTAGTTTCATCATGGATGACAGCAGAACAGGACAAGCTTCAAGACTAGAGGTAAATATCAAAACAATTCAAAGATACAATTCAGTATTTTAAATTGCATTATACAAAATCAGTTACCGGTAACAAACATGTGGCCAACAAAATGATTTTGAGAACAAACAGCAAGTAAACAAAAAGATTAACAGGAATGTTATTTGTATCTAATTATTAAAGTGTTTTCTACATTTAACATTTGCCAATGGCACATTTTAAAACGTTTTACTTGTATACTTAAACATATATCACAAGGGAGAGATGAACTAATGTTAATGATAACAATTTGACTTAAAACTTTGCATTACATAAATAGCATCACTAAAATATATTTATGACTTTTCAGCTGTACAACAAGCCTTTCAAAATGTTAATCTTGTTAGATGTACAAAAAGTGGGAAGAATTATTTCAGTAATACATGTACTTTTGTCTTCTGACTATAGTATGTTTCTAGCAAATTAACCTCTCTGTAGTATGGAAATCTGTACTAAAAATGATTATTTTTTTATCAAAAAACACATTGATTGTAATAAAGGAAATGCCTATATTAATTTGAATTTAAAATTTGTATGTATTCCCCATCCCTTATTGACATCATGCATGTCTTGTATTGACAGCATAGGATACATATTACTGGATTTGAGCATCGTACCAAACGGGTAACAGTCTTGGTTCCCATTTGTGTCATATTTGCTTCAAATTTTCCTGAAATCATTTAATTATTTCTTCTTTGTATCATTTTCTGTTTGCATTCACTATTTTAGATCAATTTTTCTTGTACTTTCATTGAAATTGTTGTCATTTGAAATCCTTAAAGTAGACACACGAAGAAACAAAAGTTTTTTTGAATTGATGCAAAACTCATATCATTGCGAGGGGGAAGCCTTACTGATCAAATACATGTACAACAACTCTCCTCTTCAAAATATGTTTGGGGCCCGCAGTAATCAACTCTCAAAAATGTTAGTTTTGAGATCCAGATTTTCTGCCTTCAGCGGTCCTTTGTAGAGCGTCAATATTTGTGACGTCACACACGGGACACGGCTGGCTAGCTGCAGACTGCTACACGCACGACTCCGGTACTGAGCTGTTTGTCCAGTGTGTGACGTCCCTATTCAGAGCTCGCTACGCTCGTGTGTTTGACTTACATTCAGGGACGTTCGGGGTCTAAGAAGGGTCTTAAAAAATTGCATTTTACGCCTTTCCATGATATCTATATGATTTCTCAGCAAATTATTCGTGTTTTTCAAAAGAAAATCTTTCCATCCATATGTAATTTGTTTTAATTATCAGTTGTAGTGAAATTTTCTTTGTGTAGCTCCTTTAAAAACATGTTATTTTCAAAATTCATTGTTTAGTTTTTATATCTTTTGAACAAATTTTAGATTTCATTCCATTATTTAACTGACATTATTGCTGGGCCATATTTCATATTTTCAGTATTGTCTAAGAGTCAACAAATATAGCATTTTTTACCAGAAGCATTGTTTGTTTGTTTTTTGTTTGTTTTTGTATTTGTTCATATTCCAGAATCTCTACTTACTGTATATAGTTTCCAATAACCAAATTTAAAGGGTTCGAGGGGGGGGGGATTATACTTACACTTATATATCAATTTTACCAGTTCTTTAGTCAGGGTTTTTTTTTTTTTTTTTTTACTACTCTAACTGTAATGTACATCTTGAATCTGGGTCAATATCATTGCTAGTTCATTCCGGGGGAGGGGGGGGGGGGGAGGAGGCTTCTTTTCCCACAAAAACCTGTTATACTCCTTTTTTTTCTAATTTGCTTTTAAATATGCACATTTGCCATCAACATCACCTACTGTAACTGCTAGAAGTTGGGAAAATGAAAGCTTATGAACATAAACAGCACTTCCATCCTAGAATTATGAACAATAAAAGGGAAGATTGACAATTTATTTGCAAATGATAATAAAGTAAAGCTGATTGTTCTTTTTGTCTCGTCTTATGTTTCCCTTTTGGGGGAAAAAATTCAAACAAAATCATTGTTGCAAGATGAGTAATCCAAGTTCTATTTATCCATTCCGCCAGCAACCTGCATCAAGCCATAGCCATACATATTCTCTTAGGTGATCTTTTCTTGGTAGTGTATTCGTTCAGCTAAACATCAGAATTGTTAAAATAAAAGAAGTTGTGGGGAAAAAAATCAATCACAATATGTGTTTAAGGCAATAAATGTTAACTATTCGGTGCGTAAATAGTATTTACACTGCAGCTATAAGGTAAAGAGAAGAAGCAATAAAGTGCATAATATTTTTTATTTTTTAAGACAGATTATGAATGAATTTTGAAGTGACAAACTGTTTTCAATACATAATCGTAATTTGACTTGAGATATTATCTGGCAAGATTTATTTATACTTTTTCATTTTTAGTTTTATTTACTTTTTATTCATTTTTTTTGTTGCATTTATAGCAGATTAACACTGTATGAAAAAAAAATGTACAGAATGTTTAGGGAGTAGTGGGCTGCAAAGTTGGAAAAGCTAAAGGGTACTATGAAGAAAAAATATCAATTAATTTTCTCTTTTTTTTCTTCTTCAAAAGCAATCCATGCAACAGCAATCCATGCAGCAGGCTTCCTTCACCACGCCGTCCGCTAGGAGTCGACCCTTTCAGGTCATGTCAGCATCCAGGTCGCGACCTGACACGTCCATCCTGGAGACGACAGGAGACTTAGAGGAGGATAAGACGAATGGACTCAAGATGGCCTTCCTACACTCATGCAAGCATGACATGGTAAGAGGTCAAAGGTCACATGGACAAAATAATAATAATAATTATGATAATAATCCAGTTTACTCAGGAAAGACTCATCAGCTCCTATGCTATTCTTCCTGAGGGCCCTGCAACTATTATTATCCCAGTGAATGACAGGTACCCATTTACACCTGGGTGGAGAGTGGCAAATGTTAGTTAATGTCTTGGCGAAGGAGATTGGTGCAGGGCTGAGATTCAAACCCTCAGCCCTTGGATTGAGAGTCAAATGAATAATCGCTATACGACAACACATCCACATGAAATCATGTTGGTGATACATTGATTATCCAAATATCTGTTGATTCTAATGTCTGAATACTCTCTTACTTGCATAAGAACATGCATTTTTCATCTTGGTGTCTAGTGTATGTTTTAGTGTAAAAGTACAAATCAGAGCCCTGTAAAATAATGATTTACAACTGATTGTATCCCTCCCCCCTCACCTTTCAAAAAAAATAATGTTACAATTCATTTTCTATACCTTGCATCTATCAATAATTTGTTTTTTGTCCTAGGCTATTGTGTCTCCTTTATTGTGTAAGTTGATCAATAGAAGATACAATCCATTGTAGTAAGAATGGAGATACGATAGACTTTGCAATTGATTGTAGATGATGTTAATGTTACAGGACCCACAACTGTTCAATTCTGGGTGTCTTTAGGGAATGGAAAATCCTCCAACTCTATCTTGTAAATGTTACTCGTTGTGTTTGAAAATGGTTGGCCTTGAATAATACTGAGTTAGAAACACTAACTCAGAACTTCACTTATGTTTTATTTCCTTGTTGTGCAGAATAAGGCAGAGAACTTAGTCCAGGACCTGTTCCTCCAAGACACATTTGAGAGAGGCAAGACCAACTCGTCCCTGGACCAGGCAGTAGCTCAACTGAGTCGGGAACTCATCGATGACTTTCCAGCTTCGGATCCAAGATGGGCGGAGTCTCTTCCTCAAGGTGAATGTTTAAACCCTTCTTTGCTGTGGCCGGCAAAGCGTGCCCAAGGATTTAAGTGTTGAACATTATGTTTGCATTAACTCCTAGCATTTCAAAGTTTGCCATAGGTCAAAATGAATCAATGTTTATGCCTCCGTAACGGAGCAGCCGGACATATTATGTTTTCGGGTTGTCTGTCCGTCTGTACGTCCCTATCTCGTGATTACATATATATGAAAAATAGCTTGTAATCACAATATTCTGAAAACCTGTTAATGGATTACAATCAAACTCTGAAAAATTGCTTCAGTTTTGGTTTGTTAAATCACTTTTTGGAGGAGGCATCATTTTCGACTGTGCACAGTCGATGAGCCATCTAGTGTTATCCTCAAATTGGTTAGAATTATTTCTGTTTTCTACTCATTCATAGTTCCATTTATCAACATTTGCCAATCTATACCCAGGAGAGAAATAGGGACCTGGTAGGATAATGGAAGCCTTTGGGATAGGGTAATAGACATACACCCTTGCGTGACCATATGATAAGATAACTCTCCAGGGAGTGGAAATGGAGCACACTGTGCATGAAGGAATCTGATGACCGGGTAACAATATTATCTGTAAAGAGCTTAGAGATTGTTGGCAGTAGTAAGTGCTATATAATTCCAGATTTATTATTATTATTATTATTATTATATAACTATGGTTATCTGCTTCCAGATTCTGTAGCATCCACTGGTTCCCTCATCCTCCTGCACCAGCTGGAAGACAAGATGAAAGCCCATGAGCATCTCGTCAAGTTCATCAAGGATGTTGGCATCTGGGACATGGTATGTAATGTAACAAGTCCAACCCACATAAATAGATTTGCATTGTCAATATTAGTAATAGTAGTAGTAGTAGTAGTAGTAGTAGTAGTAGCAGTAGTAGCAGTAGTACAAGTATTTCACGTCACCTGTGCCTCAGAAGGGAAAAAGGGAACTGACTCATTGTGACCCTCGGGTCGCTCCTCCCGATATAACTAATTAGGGATGTGCAGGTGGACTACTACACCGGGTTTCCCCCTACTCTTATACAAATAGTGCAGTGGGGTCTTAACATGCAAAGGTGGTGACCCTTATACCCGGGGCCTCCATTTAACGTCCTATCCAAGGGACGAAGTGTTTTCCACTGTAACATAGCCTGCATCCATGGAACGGGAGGGGCATATTTACACACAATGCAGGCTTCAGTCATCCGCCAGGGTTGAATTCAAACCCACAATCTTTTGTTCGACAGGCAGCCAATTTACCGACTGAGCCAACTCACCTTAGGTTTTCGTAGGTCATGGAAATTCTTGAAAGGCAAAACCATAATTGAAACCACCCAGTGTTGCTACAAAAAATTAGCTCTCAGCAATTCAAGTAAATAGATATTGTTCCCTTTCTCGGATTCAACTAGACACTCTCAAGTCTAGGATAGGCCATTCTCCTACTCCTAATGATGCTGAATAAGATATGTTTTTTGTGGTTCTTGGTGCTGTTGCGATTGTCAAATGTGTTAGTTTCTTCTTTTCTTTTCCTATTTTTTGTTATAAATCTATTTTTTAAGTTTGTGTGCAAGATTTGTGCAGGCATTTATGTTAGTATACAACCGAGTCCAATGTGAGGGAACAGTGACAGAAGGCTGAAGTTCAAGTTTTAAAGGCTGGTAAAACATTATTTGATTGCAATTTTCTCCCCAGCTTCATTCAGTGATTGTGAGAGACCTACCGCAGACGACACACAACCTTCTCAGTGAGCATGCCGAAAAGCTCTCTGCTGCTAGAGCACTGTGTAACAAACATGTCAAGTAAGTTTGACAGCTCTTAGGCCTGTTTCAGATATGACTTGGCAAAACCATGGCGTATTTTTATGATGACGCAAAATATGACATGCCTCACATTTCTGTATCTATTAATACAAATCTCGGCAAATACGAGCAGGAACTCTGTTAGGTGCAGTTGCCATTTGTTATCAAACACATTTTTGTTTAAACAGCAGCTTTTTTGCAGCAGTATTTTCTACATGTAAGTAGTTGGGATGTAAAAAATAGACACTTACAACAGCGGCCCTGACTTCTCTGTGCTGTAAGATGTAGTGCATTAAGCTCTATGTCATTACCTTTAACAAATTTCTGATTTATCGTGCCATATATTATGAGTGAGCCGTAATTCTCTCTGTCTGTCTTCCTCCATTCCTTTTTTTCTCTTTTTCTCTTCCTCCTCTCTCTCTCTCTCTCTTTCTCTTCCTCTCTCTCCTTCTCTTCCTTCCCCTCTCTCTCTTTCACTCTTTAATAACTAATGCCGTCCATGGACAATATGCAGAGATTTCAAGAATAGACCCCTTTCTCCACAAACTTTGAAGCAGTCCTGCTAACATTGTTTTAGCGTGAGAGAGCACCCCAATATAAAAACCCAATCTCACCGATATACACCCTCTTTCGTCCATTTTTTAAACCCAGATTCCAGGGACTGATAGACACAGCAGTATGTCGTGCCTTGAGGAAGAGGAAGCAAGATGCAGTCCCTTCTGGTCTCACTCCTAGAGACATCTTCTACAGAGAGGTAACGTCATCTTACACACATCTCATTAAATCCTGTCTGTACTAGTTTGGCCAGGAGGGATTACCGGTAGACCACCCAGGTTGGTCACTGACAGGTGGCTATCTCATAAACTCAGCTCTCAATTAACATGAGGAAAAGAGGATCATGGGGGACCAACAGGCACCGCTTAGGCATTGTTTTCTATATAGAGGGAGCAAGTAGCTACAAGTAGTACAGTGGGGCTTTTAAGGAAAATCAAACTTAATGGACAACCACTTTCTAAAAGAAAGCAGGAAAGTCAGAGAGCAGAGTGTTAAAAGTTTGAATGAAATCTGACCAAATTTTTTAAAGAAAGTAATTAATTTTTGAAAGTTGTAATTTATAATTGTATGAGCACTCTCTTTAATATTGGCTGAATCACTAACGTCACTGACTTGGCGACGAACAACTTTCCCATTTGTTTCAACCCACAAAATGACTATAATCTCAACTTTCCATAAAGTATGACTCAGGTGGGTCTTTTCTCTTTAGAGGACCTAAATATGCCATCCAGAATATATTTTTATCAGTGCAACGGGGGAGAAGGAACTTCAGAGAAAAACATAAATTAATGATGTTTATGTACACAATAAATAGGAGAGTTGTCCATGACTAAATCACAATCCACTGACGAAATTGCCAATTTTAGATTCAAATAGATTTAGTGACCTCATATAGGCTCCCTCTATTGGTCCGATTGAGCTCAAGTTATGAACTTATGACAAGTCAAGTGTTTTTTTTCTTCTTCTTTTCTCCCATTGAAGGTGTCTAAGATGGAAGACATTGTGGAAGCCTTGATGGAGGAAGAGCAGGATCTTCTATCGAGTGGACTTACTCCCCAGGACACAGTGAGTCTCATCTCCAGCATCAACACCATCATTCAGAGTGTCCTCCAGGAGGCCTGGCACCTCCACCAATCGAGGGCGCTGGTCTACCAGTCTCACAACGAGGCCAGCGGGACGTCGTTGCCGTTCATCCCATGGATCGGTCAGTTGCAGAATTTAAGCTAAAATATTGCTAATTTGATTTCAACTTTAACTGGTATGCCCTGACTGCAATTAGGGGAATTTTACACGTTACCTAGCCATCTCGGTAATGTACTTGAAGGGGTGGTGCCTTACACAGAGGCACTAGCATACTGTCTCACTCCGACTTCGGTGTTCCTGAAAGAAGGAAATCAAATGTTCTTTGAATTACTCAATAATTACACATTGTTATTTGGTCTATATAGCCATGATTGATTTCAGACAGAAACTCCATTGTCCAAAATACATGTATTAAAGTGGATGGCTACTGTCTTTGGTTTATTTCTTGTATAATTTGCCATTAAGCTTTGGTTTCCTTTTTTCAAGGACAAACTGTATATTTCAGTTTCCTAATCAGTATTCTAACATCTCAGAGGAATCAGAAAAAATGTTTCTATCAGTCAAAGGCTTTTAATTATCGGTCTTAATTTTTCCAAATAATGATGACTTATGTTGCAGTAAAACAGGGAATTAAATGGCTTGGGGGGGGGGGGGGTAAATTATGACTTTCATGTTTTTTGTTAATTTGTATACTATCTTTGCAATAAAATAGTCACTCCATTCTATTATTCCTTCAACAGCCTCTTCTGGGCCAAGGGGCATACGTATGCAGCTTGTACAACAGGTAGGTGGAGCATCCTTTCAATATCATCCATCAGCCCTTCTGATCTGCTATCCCATTTATTTTGATATCTTAAGAGCCATTAGAGTCATCATTTACAAACTTGGAACTGAAATGCATTTTTTTGCCTCTATCATTCGTGGCTAGAAGCTGTAAGATCATTCACTAATTATGCTAATTTTTCAATACCTTCAAGTTTTAATCCATTTTTAACACAAATTTAATTTGGGTTTGCAAAAATGTTGAGTGTATCTTTTAAGACAAAATATAAATCCTTGCATAGCATACCGTTTTTCATTAAACTTAAGAAACAGCAATTATGTAGAGATGATGTGTTTTTGGATTCTTGGAACAGGCAATGCTAAGCAGGCTGTGTCCATACCTGCCAACCCTTATGAATAATACAGAATATTATGTTTTTGTGGATTTCTAGGACCTGAAAATCCAGAATATTCTGTTTTTTCATTTTTTTTTCTTTCATTTTTTCATTTTTTTAAAGCCAAATAAAACTTGTCTTATCATTGTGCCATGATTTGTGAGTTCACGTATTGTGTTCGTTGAATGGCTGCATAATCGAGCAGCGAATTTGTATTCGCTTTTTGGTACAGATTTGCAGCCTATTACCAGTTACACTGCCGCTGCAAGTGCAATTTCTCATTTTCGAAGACATACCGTGCTAAAAATTCCTAATTCTTATTTTCAAATGTTGGCAGGTATGTGTGTATATAACATTTGCTTTTTTTTTAATGCAGCATAACCTGACTGTAGGCAGGGCCGTGGCTAACGCAGAGGACGCCCAGTCTCGCTCCGGTCTCTTCCAGCAGCTCCAGTCCATCACCGACCTCCTGTTGGAGGGCTACATTGCCCAGCTGGAATCTTCCATGCAGGCTGACGGGGAGGACAGCGTGCAATATGCCGAGCTGGAGCAGAGATATACCCAGGAGAGGACAACCCTCATCTCCCCATTCTGTAAGTGATGCATTCCACTGAGATGCCAACCAGTATGATTTTATCGTATTTAGTATGATAAAAAGAGTGAAATACAATAATACAATATCGCCTTTTGTAATACAATTTTTCATCTTTAGAAAAAAAAAAAAAATTAAATTCTCATTAAATGTTAATGACAGAGCAAACATTTTACCTGACCGTTCTTACCAGTAAAACATTTTTCTGAAATGTTACTGGCCCGAGGCAGTGTGGAAGTGTGGAGTTTTCGTGAAAATCTGATTTTTCTCTCCAAAATCTGATTTTTTTTTTTTTTTTTTTAATAATTTTTAAAAAAAAGATATTCAGTCTGTTTTTTTGGTGTCAAGAGGTTGGCATCTCTGAATTTTAATCCTTCCAAGATGTAGCTAGGTGTAGGCAATTCCATGTTTATTTTACTAAATATTTGAATATGCTTATTAGAGATATGAGGTTAAATTTCCCAAGAGTGTTGCTATGGTTAAATACCATGTAGCCATAATCTTAAGTAGTGTCCATATTAAATAAGTCTTCAAGCTACCTATTTTATGAGTTATCTTGAAGGTTATCTGTGGTAATAATTTAATCACATTATTCTGTGACCACATGTTGTGATTGTGTAATACTTTGAAGGATATACACTGTATCATTGCAATAGTAATGCAGTCTTCAGAGACCACCTGTCTACAAAGACCACTTTTTGTGTTTCCCTTGGGCCGTCGCTTTAGACAGGTTTGACTGTACTGTTTGTCAACCAAACTACGGTAACTACAATACCCTATGCTTCTAGATTGATATCATAAATGAACTTGTACATTTGGATATTTTTCTTTAACCTTTTTCTTTGACTTGTCACCAGTGGAGCACAGACAATACGAGAGAGCAGCTGTCCTTGCTGAGAAGTACTGTGACTTTGGCATCCTTGTTGAGCTGTGTGAGTCTGGAACAGGCCGCAAAGACAGACTCCAATACTACATGGATCAGTTCTCAAATAAGGTATTTCATGATCCATGTTGCTCATTAAGTTGATTTGATTTGTGCATCCTTGTTGAGCTGTGCGAGTCTGGGACGGGTCGCAAAGACAGACTCCAATACTACATGGATCAGTTCTCAAATAAGGTATTTCATGATCCATGTTGCTCATTAAGTTGATTTGATTTGTGCATCCTTGTTGAGCTGTGTGAGTTTGGAACAGGCCGCAAGGACAGGCTCCAATACTACATGGATCAGTTCTCAAATAAGGTATTTCATGATCCATGTTGCTCATTAAGTTGATTTGATTTGTGCATCCTTGTTGAGCTGTGTGAGTTTGGAACAGGCCGCAAGGACAGGCTCCAATACTACATGGATCAGTTCTCAAATAAGGTATTTCATGATCCATGTTGCTCATTAAGTTGATTTGATTTGTGCATCCTTGTTGAGCTGTGTGAGTTTGGAACAGGCCGCAAGGACAGGCTCCAATACTACATGGATCAGTTCTCAAATAAGGTATTTCATGATCCATGTTGCTCATTAAGTTGATTTGATTTGTGCATCCTTGTTGAGCTGTGTGAGTTTGGAACAGGCCGCAAGGACAGGCTCCAATACTACATGGATCAGTTCTCAAATAAGGTATTTCATGATCCATGTTGCTCATTAAGTTGATTTGATTTGTGCATCCTTGTTGAGCTGTGTGAGTTTGGAACAGGCCGCAAGGACAGGCTCCAATACTACATGGATCAGTTCTCAAATAAGGTACTTACTGATCCATTCATCTTATTAAGTTCTTTTAATTTTGAAAATGTTCCCATTGTGTACGCTACATCTCTCCATGTTTAAAACATGTTCGGAAGAGGATCCAGAAGTTCGGTAATCTGGGCTTAGTCTTATAAAGAGTTGCGATTGATTCAAATCAATTGCAAGTCCTCCAATCGATAGCAAGTTTGCACGACCCTATCTCTTATGTACATAGTTTCAATTAATATCAATCGCTAGTAAGTTGCAATTGATATCAACTCTTTATAAGACGGGCCCTGGTTTATTCTTGCTAATATAATATATTATTTATTACTGTACATTAATATTGTTTCTGTTTTAATAGATGGTTTAAATCTCATGATGCCAGTCAAGTTGATTTTGTATCATCTCTTTCCTCAATCCTTCAGTTGCTGTTAATTCTCCCAATTTCTGATTGATCTTGCCGTCATTCCCCCTTTATATTAATTCTAAAATCATGTAGAATGCTTCTATCTATTTATTAGTAAACTCAATCTTCCCTTCCACACCCTATTCATGTTTTATATTATCTGTAAGCCTCTTGTTTTAAATGGCTAGGTTTCTTTGTCATAGGCTGCACTATCAAAGTGCTTGGTATCATACATCTAAATTTGTAACCCTTTTATTTCTTTGTTTCCATGGTTACAGGGCTTCTCTGACTTTGTTTTCAAATACTACATTGACAGAGGTGAGTTCAGTGATTTACATTTTCATATTCTTGTAGATAATTCAACATGTTCAAAAGGGATGCTTTGTTAAGTATTGTCAGGTGCATCGGGAGACTATAAACAGTTATTCCTCTCACCTCAATGTACTGGTATGCTATGACACATGTGTATAATATGATATGTATAATATATGTAATGAATATGTATGATATAGCAATGCAAATCTTAGTCCGGTAATTTTTTGGACATGAAGTGGATCTTTTCAAAAATAGTACTTTTGTTTTGAAATCTTGTTGCTTTTGTGTGACTTCCTATATCCTATATATATACTTGAGTAATTTCGACATAATAATAATATTGGTTTCTTGTATAGCGCTCATGTCTGTCAAAATTGACACTCCTGGCACTCCTAATAATTACCCTGGCTTTAGCATGGCTCGTTTAGACCAATCAGATTGCAAGATTCTTAGTATGCAGGATATAATACTTGTTATAGAGAATAGAACTCCCTGTTATAGGAAAGTCCTTTGGACTAGACATTCACACTCTTTTTCTGTATGTCCGTGTCAAAGGTCAACGTGGGAAACTGCTGACTCATTTTGCCCATCGTCCAGAGCTGAGTGAATTCTTACAACCACATGATCACTTGGGATGGCTACAGGATATCCACACAAACAACTACTCGCAGGTCAGTAACGTTTGTTCTCGCATCAGAACACTTTACTCATTTTGTTCACTCTATATCAGTCAATATTGTTTTGCATATTTTCAGTCAATTGAGTTCTCTCTTGTTCTCTCTCTCTCTCTCTCTCTTTCCCTCTCTCTCTCTGTGTGTCTCTGTCTGTATGTCTGTCTCTCTCTGTTTCTCTCTCTTTCTCTCTCTCTCTGTCTCTCTCTCTCTCTGTTTTTCTCTCTCTCTCTCTCTCTCTCTCTCTCTTTTTCTCTTACTCTGTCACTCTCTTTCTTTCTCTCTGTCTCTCTCTCCCTGGCAGTGATTATACGCTCGTTTTTTCAGGCCCTCCCACTCCAGGGTCGGAGGGACCGCATGTGTGTTTTCCAAAATCTCTAGTAAAGGGGTACTTTTCATGCAACAAAGTCTTGCTCGTATTGACTTATACACACCGGAAATAGGGGGGTGCTTCCAAAGGGAGGGAACATGCATACGTGTACACTAAATAACACTGAGTGGGGGGGCCGGGGATGCTTGTCATGAAAGGGAATAAAATATGGATTGGTGTAATTGCCTCTGTAATATTTTGATTCTGCACCTTAGGTTTGGAATGATCTTTTATTCCTAAAGTATATCTCTGTTTTTTTTACAGGCACAGGACACATTGAGAAAACTTGCAACTAGAGAATCCTTCTCAGTCTCCAAGAAGAAGGTAAACACTCACCAGCTAATTAAATTCCCTGAAAAGCAGTAAATATGATGAAATAATTATGTTTATTACTGTAGTCGTATGTAATATATGAATCATACTGCTTAGTTATATTAAACTATATTTATCTTTGTTTTGTTACAAGGTAAGTTGCTCATGCCATTTCCTTAAATTGTACTTACCCTTAATAATAATAACTTTTTGATATGTAATATCAACAATGCATAGAGAAACTTTTTTGTTTATTACGCACTCTAAGAATATTGTATTATTATTATAAGAAAACTACATAATTGAGTGAGATGGAATGATAGTCATAAAATGTTCATTTAGCTATCAATTTTTACTTTCTTTTTTGTCAAGGTTATTAATTTACTTCTGTCATGCAATTGCTTTGCATCTTTGAATGAGAACATTCCTAGACCTTGAGTATCATGACTGGTTCACAAAATTCTGGAAAGTTTGTTTGTGCTAGTTAGAGAACTAATTGAAATTCTTTGTTTTGATTTCAGACACTGCTGAGCCTTGGCAAACTTGCTGCTCTAGCATCAGACAATGATCATCAGAGAGAGATTGGTGGTGAGTGTGAACAAGACCCTCAAAACACACACTATCTGCTATATGGCAGTTAACCCTGTTTAGCCCGGGGGGGCTTTAGAAGCCCCCCCCCCCCTCGACATTTTTCGCGATAATTTTTTAATGCAAGAAATCTTGCACTGAAATTTTGTGACTTTTTTCTTTCGAGTCTTGCGCATCTTTTGAATGAAATTTTTCAAAAATCGGACCTACCATTATAAAGTCACGTGTCCTTTTGTCTTTGCATGTCAACCCGAAAATCGCTCATTTTTGTGATTTGTGTACAAAACATATGGAAATCCCATTTTTCAAATAAAGAGATAAAACATTGGTTATTTGGTCTTGTTTATAGTTAAGGTGTTTATTTTGGGGTCAAAATAGTTGAATTATAGTTGGAAATGAAATAAAACAACAAAAACAATAAAATACATAAGTTAAAAAAACAAAGAAATACATAAGAAATTATCAAAACAATAGATAACGTAAGGAATAACCCTGGTCATTCAATTTTTTGTGTTGTATTATTATTCCAAATGGTCTAACAAATATATGTAGTGAAAAAGAATGCTTAAATATGAATAATGTTTGATTTATGGGCAAAAATGTGAATTTTATGACCTTATTTGCATAAATTAACATAAATATGCAAATGAGTGAATTTTACAAAAAAATTGAAATTACCACAGTATTCTATACACTTCACTTGACATGTATGCAAATTTTCGCGGCGATTGGTTGTTTCACGGCCGAGATCATAGGGGATGCTTTAGAAGCCACCCCCCTGGGCTATGCAGTTTCAAAATAGCCCGGGCTAGGGTTACAGTAATGTTCCCTTGATCACGTTTTTATCATTGTGATTTTTAGATTGTATATTGTATGGGGTATAACCAAAGTACAAATTTTTATCCTATTTTCCCATATTTGTTCCTAAAAAATTATCTATATGTTTATGGAGACTTCTTTTTTATATATCAGAAGGAGCTGACACCCTCAAAATCAAAATGTTCAGATACCCTGTATATTTTGTCTTTCATGAAAATAAAATCATATCTACTGGCTTTAAATTTATCAATATGGCTGCAGATTCAATCAGCATTGATTTTTTCATACAGTGTGACATCAATCACCCTCTAGGGCATTTGCTAATTTGTAGGAATAGTTAGACTTGCAGAAAAGAGTTAAGTTGTCATCTTTACTACATTTACAATGTCTTTAAGTGAATTCTTGGTTGAAAATATAATATTCACAGATGACGAATTCTAACATATTTTGTCCTCCCATAGAAATCAATGCAGAGTTGGACGTCATCACGCATCATGAGCAGCTTCCAAGGGATCTTATTCAGGTGAGTTTTTTTAACCCTCTTTCAGCAAAAAAAAAAAGCAAAGTTTAAATTCATAGTCATTTCTACATATTTTGCCAAGATTGTGTCATTTGTTGCAAATTTATACCACCTCCCCCCAAATTACCAGTAAAAGCCATTTACAATAGTACTGTACCGTAAAGAAATAAGAATAAGTACCGTAAAAAAATAAGTAAATAACAATGATTTCCATGTGTATGTTTACAGAAATTGAATTTGAATGGAGACGATCTGCCCTGCATGACTCCAAAGCAACTAATTGAGGTAAGTCTCTCTGAAATCATTATTATTAAAATATTGATTATAATCTCTGTTTAATGAGTACCTTCTTGTTTGTTGTACCACAGTGATGTGGGGAGGGGGGTCAGAGAGAGAAAGGGAGAGAGGAGGGAAGAGAAAGAGTGTGGGGGGCATAATAGCATAGCAGGGCCCCGTCTTATAAAGAGTTGATATCAATCGCAACTATGTACATAAGAGATAGGAGACTGCAAACTTACAATTGATTGGAGGACTTGCGATTGATTTGGATCGATCACAACTGTTCATAAAACGGGGCCAAAAGATGCCAATTAGGGGGGCACTAGCATGGGGAAAACAATGATCAAACTCTGTGAATGGAGTGCGAATTAAGGGAGAGAGGGGGATGGGGTGGGTCGAGATTAGCATCATTGATCCTTCACGGCAGCTTACGCTAGATGGATACATGACTGTTTTTCTCCTACTTCTATTTTTTGTTATCACCTTCAGCTCTACATCAGCGAGAGGAACACAAACTCCAACGAGTATGACTTCAAGAAGGCTCTAGATTTGCTACAGTACCTCCATAAGGTAGGACCAAAAATCTTTAGTTGTAAACTCTCACAACAAGGTGACATTGTATAATACAATCACAGCTTCTTGCACTTCACAACAAAACATTAGCATCAGTTTTAATACAAAACAGAATAATAAAATACCTGTGACAAACACAGTCGTAAGTTTTAATTCAAAAAATCATATCTTCACAAGCAAGTCTTCTGCTCATGCGCATAATTAACATACATATGTACATTACTATGTATGAGTTTCATTTTAACAAAAATCATTGATTGGACCATATTTTTTGATCGTTATCAAAACTTTGGTATTTTATAAATTAGCTTTTGTTAATACCTGTATCTTGTAAATCATTCGTTGTTGGCATCAAAAATTGGATGGTGACTTAGGTGTATTTCACTTTGTCTAAACTTGTCTTTCCCTAGGAGGGCTCCCAATATACAGACCTAATGGTGAGGATATGGTGCAGAGCTATTCTACGAGATGAGTAAGTATTCATGTTCTTCTTACTAATGAGAGTTACAAAAAGATTAAGATATAATGATATATTAGATAGCTTAGACAGATACCGAGATGTGATTGGTCCAGAGCTCGTCACGTGATATCAATTGCGAGGATATTATATTATATTTTTAATCAATGCATGTCGCCCTCTTGAGGACTGTATGTCACCAATAACACACATTACACCATAACCGAGGGTCATTTTATTTTACAATATTTTTTCATGAATTTTTTTTTTCCCTTGAAATTATTTTTTCCACATTTTCTTTTTTTCCCAAAAAATCCTTTTTTGGGTAATTTTTTTTTTTTCTTGAAATATGCTTTTGTGGATAGGAATTTGTTATGTTTTTTAAATTTAAATTTTTTTTTCCCAAATTTTTTTTTTGATTTTTTTTTTTTCTTTCTTGAACTATCTCGACAGATTATTTTTACGTAATTTTGATTGTCCCCGAAAAAAATAATTAAAATTTCAGGCAAAAAAAAAAATGGACCCCCCCCCCCCCCCACCAAAAAAAAAACACAAAAAGCAAAGGCTATCTAATATAACAGTTATTGACTGGCAGGGGGTATATAACATTCTTTGGAGCTGAAGGGAGTTATATTTTCCCTCGTGACCATATTTTCCCTCAGCGCTGCGCGCTTTGGGAAAATATAACCACTTGGGAAATATAACTCCCTTCAGCGGTCCAAATAATGTTATATTACACCCCCTGCCAGTCAATAACTGTATAATATGCCCTATTATTATTCATGATGATAATTACAGTGGTAGGTGAGTTTATATAACACCTTTTTAAAAAAGCGCTGATATTGATATCTGAAAGCTTCTTTCCTGCATTTCAACATGTATCATGGCTCACAAGATATCAAGCTTCGCCCTAGCCAGTTCTGTTTTAAAAAGTTAATATTTTTTCTTGTATATTTTAATGTATACTGATTTTATTATGTACTGTATTCAGAACTGAAAAATAATTGAAATGAAAATTGTAGAGTTCTCGGAAATGCTTTAGCATACTATTTTTTTTTTTTTTTTAAACTTTTGATTTGATTTTTTTTTAACTGTTGAAATATTTTTGGATCAGGGACTCAAATATTAGGTACACAAATTATTCTTATTTTGTTAGCATCAACTCCAGACATTTTGCTTCATTATACTCATACCAATATAGCTGTATGATAATATATGTAATATTTACGTGTTTCTCTATAAGAGTTTTGGTTCAGGTCATTCAAACCGGTGCTACAGCCTTGGGCTAGTAGATGAGGGTCTCTTAGAATATTGTCAAGTATATCAGGGTTTCCATCGGTACTTCCTATTCCTTCCTACCATAAATTAAGAAAAATCACTTAAAGACTATGTTGGAAGTGAAAAATGAAGTACCGGTAGCTGAATTATTTATCAACGGAAAGCTTATGAGCCATAGATTAAAATAATATAAATTATATGCCATTTTAATGTCTGCTAGAGGAGTAACAGCTGATGTAAATGGAATAAATAAACATCAAAATTATAAAAAACAAAATTAACAAATGTACTTATGATATTATTATGTAGGTGGAATGAGATGCAGGGTGTGGACCCTTGGGATTACATCAAAGACTCCATCTTCTTCAAGACAGCTGCCAAAGCACTCCAAGAAGGTAAACTCATCTCATAGATTTAATTGATCGAGTTAAAAATTGACTTGGGGATGTTACTTTTTTTTTTGGGGGGGGGGGGGGGGGGAAGGGGGTTCTGATTTAAATTTTTTACAGTCTTAATGCATGGGCCCTGTGTTTAAATCTTGACATTTTGGGCACCCATGTGTCCCGGAAAACCTGTAAGTGGCGAGGCCTGCTTTGAATATATCTTCATGTCTATCTTGAACGGACTACCTGAAACAAAATGGGAATTACCGACATTTGCCGCCTTGTAGGAGAAAAGACTAAAGATATTTGAAATTTTGAATGTTCTAGTGTAATGTTATTGTATTGCTTTATATGTATATATCCATGTAGATGGTCTGTTCTTATATATTTTCCTAAC
>JAVYIG010015694.1:0-34687 GCA_035222895.1 Strongylocentrotus droebachiensis | reverse complement strand
TTACTTCCCATAGCAATGATGGGACAAGGCAAGGGCCGGGCGTACAGCACCAGGGGCAAATTTTGGGGCTAGGAGGGGGTAGACCCCTCCCTCTTCTCAATCTCAGTCGATCTCGTTTGGATAGATTAAGAAATAGTTAATGGCTGGCACGTATCAAGGATGATGGTGATGATGAAATTGGTCTATGTAGAATTTTTCTTGGATCCCATACATTTTCTGCATGAAATCAATTTCATTGTTATTAAATAATTCTCAAATGTTTGATATGTTACTTGCCTTATAGAGATAGAACCCACTAAGCCTTGAAGCAAAGCTGTAAGTAACAATGCTACTTTTTTCCTAAAAAAATGGAGTAGTTTTTACTGGCTTATTCTGGGTACCCTCTTAAATTGCAACTTGAAAGAAGGGATTGGGAAAGTTCCAAATTCTGGTGCTGTAAATCCAGCCTTATGCCTTGCTCTTTGTTAATGTGTCTTTTATATCCAGAAAAATAGTTTTATTTTGATATCCTAACTTGTATTTGAGTAGGTGTGGCTGAGTTATGTAAGATATTGAATGACTGGGTTGTGTCTGTTGTGTATGGGTGGGGTCGGGATGGGGGGGGGGGGGGTGATTGCCGAAAATTAGGGCTCTTTCTTTCTGTGTTCTATATCAAAGTTTGTTTTTATAAATCAAATTTCAAATGTAACACAGAATCAAAGGAAAGGAAAGGGAGTATCCTTATTAACTCAATAATGGCAACTAAGATTTTGGTTTGCCTTTATGCAGATGGGGGCCCCTGAATATGAGGATGAGTGTTTGAAAGTGAGAATAATCAGGTGAGTGAATGAATGAATGGATGATGGATGTTGGTCTTTCAAGAAGTAGCGAAGGCCCCTGTTGGACTTTTATAGTGTCAGCTTGGAGATGTTGTCAAGAAAACTATCAAAAGCAATTCTAATTTCACAGATTTTGTCCATTTAACGAGGCTGTGATGATTCATTCTTGCATTTGGTATTTGAATCTTGAAATTGAGTGAAAGGTTTTAAACAAAGTTCAAAATACTTTCATAAATATCTTCTGCAATCTAAATATGTCATTGCATTGTTGATAGAAGACATGAGTTTGATGATATAGTATGCATGGTTATTATCTGAAAATATGTCTGTCTTCTACCAGCTTTTTAATACTTATAACCATATATACATTTGAAGGGGGGAAACTCTGCCATTTCTTATTGAACCTAAATTTGTCCCCAAAGACTTTGAATATATCATCTGCCGAGAAGCAGAAGGGAGTTAAATCATACACTTTTATAAAGAGTTAATGCCCTTCTGGCTCTCAGCGAATGACATATCAAATATTTGACAGCACCTCCAAGTCTGGCGCTATGAAGTTTGAAACAGATGCTGACGTTGTCTAAAAGACATCTTATTTTTACCTTGTATATTTTAGCCTTTTAAGAAATCCTAGTGCAATTTTGATATGATATTTCATTTGTTTTACACGCAGTGTTTTTTGTTTTGTTATGTTGTCGATGTGCATGACCATAACGGGTATATATTGCCACAGACTTATGTTTCTGGATTTTGTTTATATGTCCTCTGTCTCTCTCTCTTCTATCCGAAGAACGTCACTAGCTATAAGCAGTAGGAGTGACTGTTGAATGCCAAAGTTTTATTTATTAACCGTTAGTAATGTACATATAGTTATATGTAGTCAGTCGTTTTGTTATATTGTATTGGGCTTACGGCCTATTATTATATTGTCGCCATCTATGCACACTTTGGTTTCCGATGAAATTTCTGTAAATAATTCTTGTTTTAAAAGATTTTTGCGTGAATTCCAGTAGTAGTACTGTTTTAAGTATGCAAGTATTATAGTCAGAACTATAATGAACTTGAAACTTCATTATTTTTATTCTACTATTTAAAATGATATGAAATGGATTGAGCATTAATTTCAATATTTGATGAATTTTTAAATAACGCAATCAAAAAGGTATAACATTTTTATATAATCATGGACAAAACAGTAATAGAAATTTGAATTGTAGATGAAATTACGAATGCATTTTTTTGTAAATGATCATGGAAATTTATGTCGAATCTTGGAGCACCAAAAGCAGTTTTTCTGAAGTTTGTTACATGTGGTGACAACCAAACTAGCTGTGCAAAATGTAGTAGGAAGAAAAGGCGGGTCCGGAACGCAGAAAGCGAAGAAGTTAGTTATGTTTGCTATTTCTTTTTTGACATATCTGAATGAAATTGAGCCTCACTGAGATCCATATCCTAGCGATGTGTTTCTTCCTCTGTATGATGCAATATGATTTTCAAGAATTATGCATTTTGCGTTCAGAGTCATCTTTTTGTACCATTTGGCTAAGCTATAAAACTTGAATATTTGAACGAGGTACCCAATATTTGATACCCAGTGATTTTGAAATTATTTAAAAATTTGATTTGTTTCAAACAATTTTATAGACAATTTCTTATAAACACATAGCATTGACAATTCAGAACATTTGTAGAATTTTTATTTCATTTATGACAATGTGTTTAATCATGGAAACATTAATTATATATTATAACTACAGACACATGAAATGTATACTGATTAGTAGAAATAGTAACTATGAACAAATGCAAAGCAAGAAATTTCAACATTTCAAATTTTAAACTAGATGAAATGCATTGGTAGGTAGTAGCCTCTGAATTTCAGAATATCATGTCAATAATTAGTCCTGTACTAGTATTCTTCATTAATGTCAAAGAAGAAAATCTCTATTTTGCTTGACATGTTATGCCTATATTTGGACATTTTGATTATTTATTGGCCCCAACTGCGGAATTCTCATCTCGTATATTTTGAGGTAGAGTTGGGCATCTACGCAATAATTTGCTCCCTTACCATCACTTGGATAGGGACATTCTCATTCTATGTAAATATTACATAATTTTAAAGCCGATATTGAAATACGATTTCCACAATGAAATTCTTAGATTATGTATACTGGTAGTTAAAGTTGTCTGTTAGGAGCCGGAAGGAGATTAAATACTGTGTTTTAATACCCTCTGGCTCTCGAGTGAGGAGATCATATTGGATTTATCAGGCAGTTCTGTGCCTTTCGGGTGTCAGAGAGTTAAACTGTTTTTTTAGAGCGTATAGCTCTGCAACTCTGCGTCCACAAATATTTGTTTAAGTGAAAAAATAATTTTTTGGAGGGCAACCTAAATTTCAAGTGAGACAGCAGTTTTCACTTTATTTGCAGATCTGTTTAGGGGCACCAATCTTTCTTTTCAAAATGGGGAGGGTGTTCCCCCAAAACTGCAGTTTTTTTGTATAAACAAAAGATGTTCCCACTCGAACACTTCTGCAATCCTTCAAATACCTGATAATTCCCATTGTCGTTTCCCTCTCAGTCAAGAACAAGTGCTTACACACAAATACTGTACACAGACTCGGCTTGATATGCGTACATGTACTTGTGAGCTACAGATTATGTTGGAATATTTTTTACAGTATTGTTTTATATCCTACTCACTATTGCAGCATTATTTGTATGTGGTTTATATTGTTTACAATTTTTCTACCTCATTGCTCATGTATTGTAGTATTTTGTTAACTTGATCAACTCCTATTCCTTATAAAATGATTTTCAAATCGAATGTAAAGTATACCAATCACTTAAAAAAAATAATTGTATGCAGCAGCTAGAACGTAAAAAACAACAGCATTCTATGTCCACTCCAGATAAGGAGTGTGAAGAGCATAAATCATGTACAGAACCCAATTCGGACTCGAGTTCCTTCTGGCCCTATTCTATGGGAACACGTACAGGTGCTTCTGACAAGTCACCTATTTATTAAATATTAGTATATTGAACTTGTAATATTTGAGGTTCTTATTTGAAAAAAGTATGGGGACACAGAACCCTAACATACAGAACAAATCATTTTTGTGATTGGTACACTGTAGTTCAAGCAAAGAAAGTCAAAACCTTGTCCTAATCTACAATAATGTTGTCATCTTATATCGGGAGCCTGTTCTGAAAGATGTAACCCCATCAACCCTATGAGATATGACCCATGAAGTAATATTTAGACCATCTATGTCATTGACAAAAGGTTGTCGCCTGATCGTAGCTGTGAGGTTATCGGTAAGTCCCCAGAGCCACTAAGATAGACCCCAAAGTTGGGTTGATTTCATCCTATCTACCCCATGCACTAAACTTTTTCAGTAGAATTATTGAATATTACAAAAAAAAAACTGACAACCATTTCTGTGGGATTGGGTTCTCAGAGGTCCCTAAAATTTGGGGGACAATTTTTCCCTGTTTAGCTCATGGATCAATGTTGTCAGAAGGAGGAGGTATGTTGGTGTGCATCACAAATATATAAAACTGATAACTTCTATTGGTAATGAGGTAGTAGGCCCTTCTGAAAAAGGGAACCAAAGTGTCCTTGGATAAATATTGCCCCCCCCCCCAAAAAAAAAAAAAAAAAAAAAGTTCTGGATTTAAAGAAAATGCATTTACCCTCCAAGTACATTGTAGCATAGTTCAATTCAGTTCAAATGTACATTATCTTGAGGTGCAATTTGGTGTCAAATGGTTATTTCATTAAAGTGCACTTTAGCCTTAGAAAATAAGATGTTAAAAGTATGAAATAAATTAGACAGATAATGAATGTTTGGAGTATGAGATCACAAAGTCTATGCAAATATCAAATTAGCAATTTGGTTAGTGGACTATGACTTATTAACGGTTTACTCTCCCGTCTGTTGTCTGATGAAATGTAAATATCTGGAACAAACGGGAACTTGCAGATCACAGTGCATTACCAGTGAGGTCAATTTGAATTTTGCGAATATGTGATACCAACTTTTCAAATAAAGTTCATAACTTATCGTTTGTCCAATTTAATTCAAACTTTCACATATCTGCATCTTTGATTTGCTATTAAAGTTTATTTATTCATTAAATTTGAATTATGTATTGCATTCTTCAAAGTAGCCAAGAATATTGTCAGGATTATGTAAACATACCCATTGTCGAGACGGGAGTATACGCAAGGTATTTGTGTATAATTTCCACATACCTCAATTATGTCTTGTCAGAAACAAATCTGACACTAAATTGTTCACCCAGATAATAATTGGTTTTGATAAAAGAAAATTTGCTTAGGACTGAAAATTGTATAACTTTCCAGCAAATGGTAAAGGTCCTTGAAAGGTGCTTCATGGAGTTGTCAATTTGTGTTTGATCACCTTTCCTTTTAATCCTCCTAATGAACTATATTCACATAGAAAGGCCAAACACCAAGGAAGATAATGATCATTATGCACTATCAATTACTATCAATTGCTATTAAATCTACAATTGTATTCAGCGACCACAAAATTTACCAAAAACGCAGCCTACACATGAAACAAGATATATACATGTCCACAGAATATAATTTACCCAAAATCAGGTTTCTATTAATCATTATGTGTATGGCACGTTTCTGGTGAATTTGTCAGTTTTTGCATCTAATATGCTAATTATTAATCAATAATTTCAAATTGCACAGATCATGATTACCTGGTGTATGACCTTTCTTATTCATAAAGTTTGGTAGGGCTCGATATATATTGCCTAGGTCCTTTCCAGGGGCACTTAATTAGAATTGAATTGAATCATCTTTACATCCAGACAAAATTGGGGCAGGGTAGGGTAGGGGCAAAGCTTGGTCAAATTACAATTTGGTTACATTTTTTCAAGGGATGACACTACCTTCTCCAGGAATTATTATCAGTGTCCACATTGTGATGTGCATACCTCTTCCTCTCGTCAGAATGAGAGACCTACAATTATGACCCTACAGTAATCAAGGGTAATCAAGGGTATAATCAGGGTGACATCCTTTTGCCGATGATCGAGATGGTACAAGTAAAAATAATCGGGTCAAATCGTTTTGGGTTGAAATGTTACTGTTTCGCAACAGACTCCTAGCATAAGATGACAACCTATTAATTTTGTTGAATATATGAAATTTTATTTATCGAGTTCCTAATTCTTTGCCACTTGCCCCTTTTCTCAAGCCCCCCCCCCCCCCCCTCTTTCACAAACGGCTCCAACAGGTAATGTAACAATTAATTCTAAAAACGATGGCTGAAACTGATTTGATGAAATGTGCCCACATCTTATATTTTAGTGGCCCACCATTGTTTTAATGCATTTTAAAACGAACCTTGTGGCCGAAATGTTGTAGAAAATTCATTATGAACAATGAAATTAAATATGGCAATGATCAAAACTCACAAACCACAGGAGCGTGTTCTTTATTAGCTACTCGCAACTGTTAAGATTGCTGTAAACTTAGTAATAGGAGCACAGTAATTCTCCTTTTTTATATCAAAACCAAATATGTCTGAGGAACCCAGATTTTGGCTTTCCTAGGGGCCAAATGATGTGAAAAGACATTTTCTTTTTAAAAAGTGTATTTTGATAAAGATCGTTATCAAATCAATAAATTTTACATCATTGTGGAGGTCCAGTTCAAGAATAACTTGCTTTCAATAGATATAGGAAATTCAACTGGCAGCTAATTAGAAGTTATGAAAAAGTAGTTTAGGACATCTTTTCCTTAGTAGTATTGTTTATATTAATAACAAATATTTCCAATATTTTCCAAGAATCTTATTTCCTAATAGTTTAAATCAATTGGTTGTATTGTTGTTTTGCATGTATGATGCCCAAATGATAAACATTTACGCTGTTCAATGTGCTAAAACCATGGAAGACACCTTTTAATTCTTTATGTGCCGTATCATGGGGGTAGATATACAAAAATCTTCATGATCCCAGATGGATATCAGAGAAGTATATATTTCCAAGCTGTGATTTTAGCATTCAGAATTATCCCAGAAAACTGTAGTTTTGAACGCCACTGGATTATTCAAGCAAGACAATTGGACCTTTTAGGGGCCATATTTACTGCATTATTAGGTAAACAGGCTCTAAACATCTTGATGGAAGATCTCGGTGTCGGCTATTAAAATTATTCTTTACTATCATGAATGGGTTCAGCACATCACAGGAATACAGATTTTATTTGATACGTACCTTTAGCAGAACACACTTTTGAATACCTGTAGGAATAAAATATAGTCTCACATAACATTCAGCCACTTAAAACCAGAATATAGAAAGCTTGGACCTATATTGTTATCATAGCTTCATGATCCACAACTTACCATTATTGTATTTTTTATATTGAAAAGGAGAACCCTCATACAGATATGAAGTGGTAAACCATAGCTATATTTCACATTTCCGTATCGTACTCTTTACTCTTTCCATATCACAGAGCTAAGTGAAAATGTGTAGGACCTTTGTTTACGCAGTTGCCATTCATTAGACGTTTTTAAAAATTCATTTTCCTTTGCAGCGGTTTACCCATTCATATCTGAACGAGCCTTTACTGTGCTCTATTACGATGAGAAAAGTTTTCAGCAATCTTCTTTATCGTAATGAGTAGCCAATTTTAGCAGGCCTGTGTGGTCTTTGTGGGTCCTAACTATTGCCATATTATATTTCACTGTTCACAATTAACTGTCTACTGTCGTTTTGAAATGCAAAAAAAGCCATGGCAAAAGGGCACTAAATCGTACAATTTAGGCACATTTTATAAAAAATCAATCGGCACCATGATCATTATCAGTATTAAATTTTACATTGGAAATCATGTTCAAAAAGTGAACATTCACCTGTTGGAGCCATCTGTCTACCTACCTTCTAATAGCTAAATAAAATTTATTTCTAGTTTCTAATCCCCTCTTTCCATATTTTGGACTGCCAATTTTTTTTTTATGAACATTCAAAAAAATTCTTCTAAAACGAAAAAGTAGACAGATATTGTTATTGTTAAGATATGATTCAACTCCTTTTTGAACCCCTGTATTGAATATTGAAATTAAATGCAATTAAAAAAATATTTAAAAAATTGACCCGATTGCATTTTATGGACATAAAAAATGTCATGCTCTCCTCATTTTTGAAATATGCAGACCAGGACCTAGGAATCGATTATATTTGGCTTTACATGTATACACACATTTAATTTTCATATTTAAAGCCACTCCCCTTTCATTTAAAGCTTAGTGGATGACTAATTAATTTTGTCAAATGGGTTGCACAAAATATATACATCTGTCTTCCTTACTTTCTTTGAATATCGTTTTCATTTGTGATATTCTTTATGTGGTTACATTGATCAATCACATTTCATAAGCCTTCTAACTGCCAACTATTATGTTATTGACTTAGACCCCTGATACACCAAAATCGAATTTTCCCTTAACCAACTTTTCTTATGGAATATCTTTTTCTGAGTAATCAAAAATTGTGTCCAAAATTGATTTACAAGCAAATCGCACTTTGACTACATTCGAATACAACTGAAATCTTTTAAAAGTCAGCTTTGATTTTGTGATAACTTTCAATCATAATGGATACGACGGTTCCTGGAAATTTCTGGTGTAACAGGGGTAACATTCAATCATTTTTATATGTATTCAAACTCGTAGATTGTTTTCTTAGAATTGTTATGTATAACATGTTATTTATATTTCCTTGTACCTTGATACGTTTTAAAAAGATGAGTTTTTGCCATTTATATAATAAAATGTTTGTTATTAAGAGGGATGCCAAAATCTGAAGTTACTAGAGAGAAGTGGTATATGTTATTCGTATACAATAAAACCATCTTTTGTAGAAAATACAAATCTTACATCTGTACTTCCTTTGTCTTAATTGTAATTAGTTGTAATTATCATCTGCTGAGAGCCAAAAGATCGTTAACTTTGACTGTCTTTTGGACTTTGGAGTTAAAGTATACCAATGACCTAAAATAATAATTTGTGTACAGCTTGAAAGTTTAAAATAAACCTCAAGAAATTTCATCTGGCATAACAGATAAAAGAGTATGATGAAGAAAGTAAAGAATATAAAACTTGGTATGCATGGAGTCACAGTTAGACATGGGTTCCAGGCCCTATTCCATGTGAACATGTACTGATTGCTTTCAAAGTTTCATTATAATTGAAACTTTCGTCATCTCTTCATAGAAGTTATATTTGAATCTCATATTTTAGTAAAGCCACATGGAATACTTTATGGTGATCAGTACACTTTAATGCCCCATTGTCTCTCAGCAGAATTATCTGTACATAATACAGTTATGAAATATAGTTACATACATTTTTCATGAGGAGTATGCCAAAAACTACTTCTTTTGCAGACTCTATACATATTTCAGACAGACGGACAGCTGACTTTTGCAATAAAATGTGCCATTAAGTTACCTGTATCATGCTTTAACATTTGTAACAATACAAACAATCTGTTTAATCTACAACTAATGTGATGAATTTTATGCAATTGGCATTCATGTAGAAAAACTTAAATATCTTTATTATATTTTAATAATTCTTCCTGGTATAATTTGGCATCTGGGTTAATATTTGGGATATCACATCGTAAGCTCCTATTTTTCTTTATCAGGCTTCATCTTTCAAGTACAGTATTTGCACTGAACAAGAGTTTGCTGCAATTCACAATCAAACATAAGAACATTAATATGGAATACATAATCACATGGCATGACTTATTTTACACCTATTGCAAGTAGTTTCTTGTAGTGCTTCTCGTCACCAACGCACTGCAACATGAATCTTGCTACATCGGCACGTGGGATGGATGTGCCTGCATCCACAAACTGTCGCTCCTCTACCACAAATGCATTACCTGAATGATGAGCAGAAATGGGGGGGGGGGGAGAAGAGAGTGAGAGAGAGGAGGGATGATGGGGGGGGGTACAAAGAGAGAGGAGAGTGAATGTGTGAGAAGTGATGAGGGGGTGATATTGGGGAGAATGGAAGGTGGGAGAGGGAGAATGGAAGGAGGGAGAGAGGAGGGGGAGAGATGGAGGGAGCCAGAGAGAGGAGAAAGAGGATGCAATATAGAGTAGGAGAGCGGAGAGGGGGAGTAAAGGAGGAAATAGAGAAGAGATAATAGTGAAAGGGGAGGAGATAAGAAAGGATGAGGGATAAGAAATGGTGATGAGAAGCGAGAGGAAAGAATAGAGAGAGAGAGATAGGACGGGGTGAGATTAGGGGTTGGAAGAGACAGGGGTCATTGTGAAGAGGAGATAAAAGAGATTAGACATAGAGCCCTGGACAAATTATAGACCAATCTCCCATTTAATAATTCATCGCGCATTAAACAAAATCTTTGTGCTTATTCCAATGAAAAACATATTGCAGCAATTGCACCTTGCTATTTTGATCTCATTTGATATCCTTTTTACCAAGGATATTACATTATTTGTGCCCTTTTGGGGGTCTAATGTTTCTTCCCATGCAAAGAGTAAAGAATAATTTAAGCGAATCTTTTAATTATATTGAATGGTATGAGGGTTGAAGTCGAAACATACTTGTCAAGCATAACAATTTTTTTTTTAATGATCATGTTTTCGAGATCAGAAATTTAAAAAGGGAAAAAGTCGTTTTGGCTTTTACATTTCAGTTATACCATTTTGGTTTCAAAACGGGGCACGGGCCGGTTGTGCGCTCCACCTCGAATAGCTTACAAACATTAAAAATAACATAAACTTTAAAATGGAATAATGTGGATAATCATTTGAATTGATCATTAAGTTTATGCGATTGTAATCCATGGCTCTACAAGGGGAGTCTCAACCCCCCCCCCCCCCCAACAAAAAAAAAAGTTACGAAAGCCCCCAAATATTCTTCTTCTACATACAGCAACAATAACAAAAAGTGAACATTCTTTGTCGTTCAAAACTTTCATATAAACCGTAAATAAAATACAATCAAATATTAAATAAATGCTCTACTAATATCAATTAAAATCAAGTTTTGAACTTTCACGCTTTGATTGGCATGTTCATTTATCCATTAGAAAGTCTGATTAAGAAAATCGCAAAAATAGAGCAAATAGTAATTGAAATGTTAACCTGTGCTTCTGTATAAGCTAATTGTTCAACAGTGAAAACAAAGAATGAGAAAGAAAGAATGGGGAGGACTGCAAGGTTTTGACAAGCATGGTCAAGATGCCTCTCCTTTCTTGTTTTTTTCTCTTCATTGTTAAATTTGACTCTACATGATGGACATGTTCATCAACATTTGAATTGCCAGATGCTCAATCTTTTGCAATATTCTTTCAGAGACTCATTTATTGTTAAATGGCTATGCTCACTCATCCATTAATGGTACGACTCAAATAGACCGGTTAACTACTATTTTTAAACAGGTTTCTTGAGGCTTGCCCGATATAGCAACACATAGTGTATGCTGTATGCAGGCCGGATTCCAATTATTGTAGTTCATTCGTTAATAAGAGGTTAATCGAATAACTCGTCACTAGGTCCCAGGACAGAAACATTTATAAAATTGAATATGGTAGTGAACCGGTCTGTTGTAAAGATTAAATCATGTTTATTTTTATATATGAAATATAAGTTCATGAAATAAAAGTTCATTGGAGAGTGACCTATCTTTTGTGTCGTATTTAAAACAGCCCCTGCTCGTCATGGTTTAGTAGTTACATGTACCTTTACTCTTTTTGTTACTGAGTTGCGCTGGTCTCACGGATGTGTAGTCAATGTCTTGGCATTCTTTCTCGATATAGGTTTCCATGGTGAGCATGTCAGTCAAAATCTTTTTCAACATTGGACGGATCATCCATCGAGCAACGAAACCGGGGTCGTCGTCCGGATCGACTGTCGGAATAATTATGATACAATAACACTTGAGATGATAATAATGATTCCCGACAGAAATGTCTAGGTACGTCGCTTTTTTCCATATCAATACAATGCCTTCGATGTTTGTGATTACATACACAAGATGGAAAAGAAGGAAAAAATTATTTCCATACAAAAAGAATTCAAGATTGTTTTAGCAACTAAAATTGATACAATTATCTTCGAGGTTTCAAAATTCACTAAAATTGCAGACCATTTTGTTTATTGGTTTCTTTAATAAGGAATTGTTGGTAATGCCACTGGAGAAAATGTGACAGTTAAAAGGCAATTTTAATAACTGGGAATAAAACTATTCACGCGAAGAATAATCCAGTCGATCAAATAAAACTAAAGGGTATGAATGAAAGACAAAACAATTATTTGATCAATGTGGGCATGCGCGTGATTGGGAGATGGCATTATGACGTAACAATGTTCCTCCATAATTTCAGTATTACGCAAAGGTACTACGCGGAGTTTGTGCGCGTCAATACACAGCCTTTCCCATGGTAATATTAAAACTAAACAAAATGTCACAAAAAAATAGTTTAAATATGATTAGTCAGTCTATTAGTGTACATCTCTTGCTCTCCTCAGCTCTTGGATTATATGTACTCTTTGCAATTTATTCGGGTCGATGCTGCGTGATGTTCAATACAAATATATTCGGTGAGTCTTCAAAATATTATTGCTTCAGTGCCGGATGCTATTCAAAATTCGTAGTGTTGCTTATAAAATTAAGACATTTTTTTTTAAAATTTTCATTTATCCGTTAGTATTCAGTAATAATAATTTTAAAAACATGACAACCAATGAAAATAATACCTACATCTCTAGTTGATGTAGATATACTGCATGCCGCCATATACCTGCTATTAACTTACGATATCAGTGTCTTTTTATTATTATACGGTTGATTTTCGGAAAGCATTATGTTGGCAGAATCTGTCCAAAAGTGATTTTTTTTTTTTTTTTTTTTTTTTTGGGGGGGGGGGGGATCAGTTTAAAAATATATGCGTACGGGCATAATTTTCCTTCTTCAGCAGGCTGTTGCCTGGATAATCAACTATACTTTGGGAGCAAGTGGGGCAAGCGAACGACCAACAAAAAATAACATTTTGTAATTGTAACTGATATTTCTTCATCAAGAGCATTACAAATATAGACCATTTTGCTTCGCGATCCCAAGTAGGAAATGAAAGTACTCTAGTTCGAGTATGACGATTACTCAATGTTAACTTTCCCTTAAATTAACTTTTATCTTAATCATTAATCTATTAACTACATTCACTACCACGTCAAGGAATTATTTTTATCATACTGGGCAAACACGATCTAGCGACGAACTTAATAGCGATCTAGTCGTTTCAACCATGGAGGCCTTTGATTTCATCGATAGTATTGCAAATTTGTATCGTTACTTCCCTGGTGAGTAATTTTGTAGTCAGTGCATGATAACTCTCAGACCCTTTTCTTTCATTTTCTTCTAGAAATCTAGAATAACCCAGTTGATCTTGAATATGATTATTATTAGTATTGATTATAGCAATCACTCACGTAACAGTGGCGAATCCAGACATTCACAAGGTGGGGGGGGGGGGGGGGCAAGAACGAAAAGGATATGCCCGTTCCAACCTCTAACACACAACACGATGATTGTAGTTCTGTTGAGAGTCAAAAGGGCGTTAACTGCACATACAATCACACAGAGCTAGCGCCCTTCTGGTTCCAAACTGCCTACCTTTCGTATACCAGGATGATATGAAGACGAACCTCTTCACTTTGGCTAGTCTCATGGCAGCCACAATGGTTTTGCAGGATTCGGAGTAGAGAGTGACGGTGGAGAATAAAGTTTGAGCACCCAAACATGACAGGACGGCATCGCAACCATCGAAGATTGACTGAAGACTCTCCGAAGAATATATGTCACCCTTTACAACCTGTAACAGAGATGGTTAAAGCAGATAGAACACAAAATTAGATTCATTATTCATGTTTAGTATTTTGTTTAAAGGGATTGGGTATCTTTGCCTCAGATTCTAAACAAAATTCTGGATTTAGCTCATGCTGCAGTCATAATAATAAACCTTTAGGTCAGTCAGGAAACCCTTTTACAAGCCGACCGCCTGTCTGATTATCAAGATATTTATGGTTGGAAATAGAAAGTAAAAAACCGTTTTCCCAACGGTTTTTTATAACACTACAGTCTATTTGGAAAAATGAGTATCGTAAGACGGGTCACTCATATTTACTTTTTTGAGGCACTTCATGATTATTTTGAAGTGCAATTTGTTAAGGCTTCAATATTATACCATATCACAGACACTGATAACTGATATTCGCGAGAAAATATTCATAATTTGGAATATAATTCAAATGCCCAGTAACGGTTTTAGAATACAAATCGCGGGGAGCATGCATAATGTCAAGAACGCCATGCTTATGAGCCCCCCCCCCCCCCACCAAAAAACACAAAAAACAACAACAACAACAACAAACAAAACACAACAACAACAACACCATCATCTAGAACCGCTCCTGGCAGTGCCCCAAATTATGTTCACATGGTAAATAAGACATGGACACAGCTTGATGTTTAAATTGAAATCTTACTTTGCATAAAAGACATGCAAATAAGCTTCCGTCACGATGAAATAATGAGAGTCATATTATTTTCCCCCTTAATGTCCATCCAAGTAACCGATAGAAAGAAACTGGTTAACCTCGCTGCTCATAAGGACCGCTTTTCATATTATAACGTGTAACTTCCTATAGGTGAAGGATCGCTATTCATAAAACGGAAAGCGGGTCACTATTCATAAAGGCATAAAGACCATTATTCGTAAGGACCGCTATTCATAATTTATACTGGTGGTCACTCCTCGTAAGGACCACTATTTATAATAATAAATGAGGGACGCTATTCATGATACGCGAAATTCATGAATAGCGACCCACTTTCTCGTATTAAAAAACGGGTACCCTATGAACAACGACCCCAGTAATGAATAGCCACCCTCTTCTCATAATAGCGACACTCTTCTTCGATTATGAAATGACCCTTTTCTCAAAGTATGAATAGCTGTCCTTATGAATAGCGAGCAGATCCCATATAGAAACAAATCAAGTGATCAATCCAAAGTCGGTAAAAAGGATGGACACATTGAAAAAAAATATATATTATACGTGATTAATATGTAGATTAGTATCAACCACAAAGATATACAAATGCACATTTTCGTCGTTAATTTCCTACTCTGTAGCCCCGTTACGACTCAAATGTTGAAGGTTATGTTTTCAAGGTCGGCGAACATGATGGACGAAGTTATTTATTTCACACTGCAAACAATTAACAATCATAATTACATTAAAATACATAATTTAAACGTTTTAACTTTGAACTTAATCATCCATAATTATATGGAAAAGTTATTTGCATAATTCTGCAAATTGTACTCGTTCTCACGGTCAATCTTAAACGTAATCAACAAGTTCAGATACATAAGATCAATAAGCCAGTTATAAGGGCAGATAAAGGTCATTTGTATGCCTAAATTGTCAAACCCACCAAGGCGAATACTGAAATCGTGCTCATACAAGTAACTAAATCATTATTAATTTATTCACAGACGGTACGGAACACAGGTCGAAGCATTTTCTAACAACAGGTTACGTTAATATGTAGCACATTCGTGACTTTGGCAGTGATTATTCTAAAATGCACAAAACTATTGCAGGTGTAAAATATCTGTGGATATTTGAGGTCATTTGTAATATGTGCTAACTATGAACTGCTCTATAACATCACTCAAATTGATTCAAATGGGTTCTAGGACAGTGAAATCAATCAAATATTGATGAAGATATGAATCCTTATATCTATTTTATGGCAGCCATTTGCATATCATGAAAACATACACGATAATGATAACATAAATCTATGAAGCGCAGATTTTTTTTTGTAAATAATATTGTATTGCGCTGCGCGAGCTTCTGATGTGGTTAAACATTTCCGATATTTAATGCAAAATATGTGTTATTAAATTTGATTTTAGATATCTAATGATTTCCTAATTCCTCAAATTATTCCAGTTTGGGTGTTGCATAAAATTGATTACAAAATATATCCACCAATCACTAGTCACTTAAATATCTTGAAAGCCTAGGTTTTACTATTTTTTTTATCAACGATGTGTCGTTCGTTTAGAAGTGACAAATTGTGACGTCTTTAAAGAGTTGGGATAAGTTAAAGGTAATACAAAGTTTTGGCAAATTTTGAAAATTAGATGGATAGTGATTCTTTACAATTTTGAGATATTTGGATGCCCCTGTGAATGTATTATAAGCACTAGAAAATGTAGCCTCCGAAACACTTCTGCTTTCGAGAAAAATTGAATACAAAAATGTACCGGTGCTCCCGGTAAATTTTGATAAATTTCAAATAGCGCCTACGGCCGTACAATGGTAGCTGCAACCATTAAAATCTCAGAATATGTAGTTGTGATATATAATTTCCAAACGGGAATAGCTAGTCAGTCGATTTTAGTCACGAAACATTGTTTTATAGCTGAATTAACATCTTGACCTTAAGGGAGCGATACAACATACCCTATACCAAAACTTTGTATTACCTTTAATAGACGTTGAACTACAACCATGCATGAAATGACATACGCGTTTAATCAATAACCAAACGAGCAATAAAAGCTTGTTGACTTCGGTTAATATTAAATATCTAAAGAGACCTTTAACCTTGACAATGAGTATGCAGATAACACAGCCAACGATGTTGCTATTCATTGTAATTATAGTCAAAAGCCAAAAGTTCAATCAACTGCAATATATCGTGATACATGCCCGTCGATCTGATTTGAACAGTCTACGCTGCCTAATTACCTATACATAAATATTCGTTTGTTTCGTTTTTTGTTGTTGGGGGGGGGGGGGGGGGGGGGGGTAGTAGTCAATCATTTAATTTCAGGTTAAATTTTTTTTAAATACAAAGAAAACATTTAGAGAATTGGCATAAAAACAGGATAACTTTTGTTACCAATCTCAGGTTAGTACCTAAAATATCATTAATTTTTCACGTAGGGAAATCTGAATAAATTTGATTTGTATTTTTTGAGCTGGGCGCAATTTTGTTCTTCTCCCCGGGTGCCATAATCCCTTGATACGCCAATAATACTGGGATATGATTACACTCACCTTCAAATTGAAGTCGTCGACGTTCTGGTCAATGTCACGTAACTTGTCGGGATCCCTGACCACGGCGACGACCTGGTGGCCGGCCTCCATGGCTTGACGGAGCAGGCATTGTCCTGTCGCGCCTGTAGCACCCAAAATGGCCAACTTCATAGTGCGGAAAAAGCAAGATACGGAGTTAAATGTATATTATCAGTTTTATACTGCATGCAATATGTAATGCTCCAACCCTGCCCGTATAGATGTATTTGTACTTTGATCTCTATAAACCGATATGAATGGGTTATAATCGGTTCGTTAGGTCAGACCATCGTGAGCTTAATGACTCTTCACGATGCACTGCGTTCTGTTTACGTTTTGATTTTAGATAATAATGGTCCTGTATTGTTAATCCTTTTGTAATCAACAATGAAAATAATAATATAATTTTGATCTATGTAATGCAAAGCATCAAAGGAAAGCTCAAAGCCTTTCCTTTTTATTAGATCTTGCAGATGTATATTTAGAGAGAAAGATAAAACGAGAGAGGGTATATCGGAGGCGGAGGGGAGAGAGAGAGAGAGAGAGAGATAATGGGGGGGGGAGGGAGGGAAATAGACAGAGATAGAGAGAAAGAGAGAAAAAAGAATAATGTATGTGTATTTCAATTGGGTATTTGTGAACAAGGGATTAAGTTTTCATAATGAAAATGTTGTCATATTTTTGTTTACTCATTTCAATACAGTGAAGAAGAAAAAAACCTACTTTTAGCCGCAAGGATGTATTACAGCAAGTCCGTCTTCTAAAGACATTACAGAAAGAAAAAGAAAAAAAATCATCAAATATTTAAACATTTCAAAATTATGATTGTTAATACAGTCGGTAGCGGTTTTTATTTAGCGGGGGGGGGGGGGGGGGAAGGAACTCTTTTCCCAAATCTGTCAACTTACCGATGTAAGAAAGAATAATTTGAAAATTCAAATCGTGCGTCTACTGCCAAACTTGCCGATCAAGCACATCGTCTTCATTGTGTGCATTTGTGTGCAATAAGTGTATTGACTATACATGACTGTGCAATTGCTGCCTTTTAGCACGTAGTAGGCCTACAGCGCTACAGGCATCAGCATTGTCTCTCTATGCTTTGCTGGAGTGAATTTTTAGCGTCTTCTCGAAATGAAATTGATGTAAATACATATTATCATGGACGTCAATCCTTACGTAATCCTTACGTAATACCTATTGTTCAGGGGGATGAATGAATTGGCATAAAAACAGGATAACTTTTGTTACCAATCTCAGGTTAGTACCTAAAATATCATTAATTTTTCACGTAGGGAAATCTGAATAAATTTGATTTGTATTTTTTGAGCTGGGCGCAATTTTGTTCTTCTCCCCGGGTGCCATAATCCCTTGATACGCCAATAATACTGGGGATATGATTACACTCACCTTCAAATTGAAGTCGTCGACGTTCTGGTCAATGTCACGTAACTTGTCGGGATCCCTGACCACGGCGACGACCTGGTGGCCGGCCTCCATGGCTTGACGGAGCAGGCATTGTCCTGTCGCGCCTGTAGCACCCAAAATGGCCAACTTCATAGTGCGGAAAAAGCAAGATACGGAGTTAAATGTATATTATCAGTTTTATACTGCATGCAATATGTAATGCTCCAACCCTGCCCGTATAGATGTATTTGTACTTTGATCTCTATAAACCGATATGAATGGGTTATAATCGGTTCGTTAGGTCAGACCATCGTGAGCTTAATGACTCTTCACGATGCACTGCGTTCTGTTTACGTTTTGATTTTAGATAATAATGGTCCTGTATTGTTAATCCTTTTGTAATCAACAATGAAAATAATAATATAATTTTGATCTATGTAATGCAAAGCATCAAAGGAAAGCTCAAAGCCTTTCCTTTTTATTAGATCTTGCAGATGTATATTTAGAGAGAAAGATAAAACGAGAGAGGGTATATCGGAGGCGGAGGGGAGAGAGAGAGAGAGAGAGAGATAATGGGGGGGGGGAGGGAGGGAAATAGACAGAGATAGAGAGAAAGAGAGAAAAAAGAATAATGTATGTGTATTTCAATTGGGTATTTGTGAACAAGGGATTAAGTTTTCATAATGAAAATGTTGTCATATTTTTGTTTACTCATTTCAATACAGTGAAGAAGAAAAAAACCTACTTTTAGCCGCAAGGATGTATTACAGCAAGTCCGTCTTCTAAAGACATTACAGAAAGAAAAAGAAAAAAAATCATCAAATATTTAAACATTTCAAAATTATGATTGTTAATACAGTCGGTAGCGGTTTTTATTTAGCGGGGGGGGGGGGGGGGGGAAGGAACTCTTTTCCCAAATCTGTCAACTTACCGATGTAAGAAAGAATAATTTGAAAATTCAAATCGTGCGTCTACTGCCAAACTTGCCGATCAAGCACATCGTCTTCATTGTGTGCATTTGTGTGCAATAAGTGTATTGACTATACATGACTGTGCAATTGCTGCCTTTTAGCACGTAGTAGGCCTACAGCGCTACAGGCATCAGCATTGTCTCTCTATGCTTTGCTGGAGTGAATTTTTAGCGTCTTCTCGAAATGAAATTGATGTAAATACATATTATCATGGACGTCAATCCTTACGTAATCCTTACGTAATACCTATTGTTCAGGGGGATGAATGAATTGGCATAAAAACAGGATAACTTTTGTTACCAATCTCAGGTTAGTACCTAAAATATCATTAATTTTTCACGTAGGGAAATCTGAATAAATTTGATTTGTATTTTTTGAGCTGGGCGCAATTTTGTTCTTCTCCCCGGGTGCCATAATCCCTTGATACGCCAATAATACTGGGGATATGATTACACTCACCTTCAAATTGAAGTCGTCGACGTTCTGGTCAATGTCACGTAACTTGTCGGGATCCCTGACCACGGCGACGACCTGGTGGCCGGCCTCCATGGCTTGACGGAGCAGGCATTGTCCTGTCGCGCCTGTAGCACCCAAAATGGCCAACTTCATAGTGCGGAAAAAGCAAGATACGGAGTTAAATGTATATTATCAGTTTTATACTGCATGCAATATGTAATGCTCCAACCCTGCCCGTATAGATGTATTTGTACTTTGATCTCTATAAACCGATATGAATGGGTTATAATCGGTTCGTTAGGTCAGACCATCGTGAGCTTAATGACTCTTCACGATGCACTGCGTTCTGTTTACGTTTTGATTTTAGATAATAATGGTCCTGTATTGTTAATCCTTTTGTAATCAACAATGAAAATAATAATATAATTTTGATCTATGTAATGCAAAGCATCAAAGGAAAGCTCAAAGCCTTTCCTTTTTATTAGATCTTGCAGATGTATATTTAGAGAGAAAGATAAAACGAGAGAGGGTATATCGGAGGCGGAGGGAGAGAGAGAGAGAGAGAGAGATAATGGGGGGGGGGAGGGAGGGAAATAGACAGAGATAGAGAGAAAGAGAGAAAAAAGAATAATGTATGTGTATTTCAATTGGGTATTTGTGAACAAGGGATTAAGTTTTCATAATGAAAATGTTGTCATATTTTTGTTTACTCATTTCAATACAGTGAAGAAGAAAAAAACCTACTTTTAGCCGCAAGGATGTATTACAGCAAGTCCGTCTTCTAAAGACATTACAGAAAGAAAAAGAAAAAAAATCATCAAATATTTAAACATTTCAAAATTATGATTGTTAATACAGTCGGTAGCGGTTTTTATTTAGCGGGGGGGGGGGGGGGGGGGGAAGGAACTCTTTTCCCAAATCTGTCAACTTACCGATGTAAGAAAGAATAATTTGAAAATTCAAATCGTGCGTCTACTGCCAAACTTGCCGATCAAGCACATCGTCTTCATTGTGTGCATTTGTGTGCAATAAGTGTATTGACTATACATGACTGTGCAATTGCTGCCTTTTAGCACGTAGTAGGCCTACAGCGCTACAGGCATCAGCATTGTCTCTCTATGCTTTGCTGGAGTGAATTTTTAGCGTCTTCTCGAAATGAAATTGATGTAAATACATATTATCATGGACGTCAATCCTTACGTAATACCTATTGTTCAGGGGGATGAATGAATAGATCCCCCCCCCCCCCCAACTCAGAGGTCGGAATGACCGCATGCGTGTTGCCAAAATGTCCGGTAAAGGGGTACTTTTCGTGCGACAAATGTTGGCAGTCCTCAGATAGGGGGTGCTTTCAAAAAGAGGGAACAAGCATTATGCGTACCCTAAATAACACTGAGTGGGGGGCCGGGAATAGATCCCCCCCCCCCCCCCTGAACATAGGTATCAATTACAGATCTACGCCCATGCATATTATCCATGAAATATAAGTGGTCTTATAATTTCATAAATTTGTTCTTCTAGCAACAAATAGATTCTGTTGTATCAGAACGTGTCGTGCATATATAGGCCTATAGATTTAGCAACTTCAGAAGTACTAATGTTTAATATATAATGTACACATTCTTCCCACTCCAGCAAAGCATAGACAGTCAATGCTAATGCGTATTGACCTTTAGCACTGCACTTCTTGTTAATAGGCAGCATTTGCACACATGAATAATCAATACACTTACAATACACAAATGCACACAATTATGCCGATCTTTGTGGTTGATCGGCATGTTTGACGGTAGACTTACAATTTGAATTTTTAAATTGTTCTTTCTAACATTGGTAAGTTGAAAACATTGTATTTTATTGTATACTGCTATTTAGGTGTCATCAATTGTCACTAAAGTACCGATTTTGAGTGAAATCGGTTTGAGTTTTGTACAGTGGTGTTTGAAATGATGAGAATCAATAGCACAGCTTTTAATAAACAGCCAGGATAGTAATGCAGTTTTATGTGATTCTCCTCCTGCCCTAAACAATTTGATAAAGGCCTATACTAGTTTAAAACAACCAACATATCACTCACGGTCTTATTGAAGAGATTCTACTTTAGCTGGAAAGGCAGGTTGTCTTCTGTCGCATCTTGGCTTTGTGGAGGTTTGCCCTCTGGTCAGCAAAAGCATTGCAGCAATCTACTTTGTAGTCAAACTCATTCGAACAAACGAAATGGCCGCACCAGCATGTACTTGTCTATCCCTGCCTTGCCAAAGCTTAAATGTCTTGACGCCCAATCAACAATCTTAACTATTCCTTCAGAGCCACTCAACCACAACCACGATAATAACAAAGCACCCAGCATGCATCCCACTCGCTGTTTTACGCCCATCCAGGCATCCATCTATTCAAAACCGTCCTATATACCTTTGGAATGTATGCAAATTACTCTGGCAAGCAAAACATTCAAGCTGCTCGGTGGCCAGCAGACCCTAGTTATTTATTTAAAACCGGCCTACCGACCCACACGAACCAAACACTTCCTTTGAATTATTTTGTATACAAATCACTCGGGCAAGCACTTCGGCAAATTATTGGTGGAATAGATCGGTTTACCATTAGGGACTTTTAGATTTGCGTGGACTTATACGTGTGACGTCCATTCAAGGCAGTGCATTAAAAGGACGTCGATCGTAGCAATCCACGTTGTCGTTGTGCAAATCTAAAAGTCCCTAATCATTCAAATTGTGTGCCTACTGTTTAAAGAAAGGCTGTTCTTGACAACCTTAAAGTTTGCCCGACATAGCAACAAGTAATGTATGTAGACTGGATTCCGAGTATTGTAGTTCACTCATTCAGTGGCGTAATGAGCAAAAAACATTTTTGGGGTCAGAACAAAATCCGCATCACCACCAAGACAGTAGCATAATGCAGGGACGGCAGAGCGTCTTCTAGAATAGGGGGGGGGGGGGGGGAACCAAAAAAGGCCACTTTCTGGAAGAAAAAAAAGGGCACCTACAAAGGGGGAAGAAAAAAACAACACTATTTTTAGACATCGGTATATACCCCTACATCGTCATGATTGTTATTACACTACCAGGGATGATATCAATTTGTGTTTCTTTCTTTACGCGGTACAAGATACTGCTCAATAATATACATAGAGAACTCAACAGTTGGGTCTGACATTAATTTTCGAGCGAGTGGAGAAAGAAAATGAAGTCACTTATCTAAAGGGAAAACGACAGTTATTAGAAATGAAAAGGGGCTCTTGTATGTAAAAAGGGGCTTTTAGGGATACCTGAAAACGTGGGGGAACAGTACCCCCCCCCCCCTCCACACACACACACACACACACACACCGGGAGTGTCAACTCTGAAAAAGTGGGCAAAATTGAGAGAAAATTCCGGAAAATCTTTTAATTTCAGCAACATTTGTAAATCACTGGTATCGAATTATAAATAAACAAAGTTTGAATTTTATTTGGGGGTCAACCCCCCCCCCCCCCCCCCCATCAGTACGCTAGCGCACTCATTAATACCAGGTTAATGGAATAAATCGTCACCAGGACCCCAGGAAAGAAACATCCATACATTTGAATATGTTAGTAAACTGGTCTATTCCCCGAAAACGTGGGTATGCATAACAGTATTTAGATGGAATCCACTTTATTGTTGTCCAGAAAACATTTTAGTGAAGAAGTACTCTCATTATTATTTAAATGCTTTACTAGGATTCTCCCGCCCTGAAAGGGGAGTAAATTATAAGCAACCATTACTGCTTCCGCTCATCTTTAATGTGATACTATTTGGAAAACTAAAGAACTGACCTGGCTTATATCTCGTTTTTTATTTTTACTTATTTGTTTTCTTCTTCGTTTTTGTCTACTTTTATTTAACAATAGTTCGTTGTTGTTGTTGTTTTTTTTGGGGGGGGGGGGGCGAGGGGCTTGGGGAGGGGCAGGGGCTTGTCCGAAATTTGTGAGACCTTAACCTGGCTCTCAAAATGATGATAACCTTCTTTTCTGTCAGATATTTTGAACACGTGTTTGGGCCCCTCACCTCTCCTTGGCCAAATAATCCTAGATGATCACTCAATCAAACATTTCAGATTAAACAAAGTATTGATTCAATAAGCCGTCATCTGATAATGATCACTTTTTACCTATTAGCTTTATTATGAATTTCTTGATGTCGAATCTATCACCATTTGCGGTATAAGCACCATTTTATAAAAATACAAAAAACACTCTGCAAACCTCAGATAAACAACAACAACGGAAATTGAAGATTTTTGTTTGATATATATTTATATTTATTTAGGAATATTTAAACTATTAACAAATACACACAAATTACAATTAAATCATGTAGCTTAATATAGCTTCAAATAATCAGTATTACAATTAAGTTAAACATAATTATTCCTTAAAGCAGAAATTTCTGTTATGCTCTACAAAAGCTTCTGCAGCTTGTAATATTTCCATATTTTATTAAATACACTGTATATGACATTATCAATGTCATCTACTTTTAAATTAAATAATCTTCTATGATTCTTACATAGGAAACTTCATGTATAGTACTTTCATGAAAATTGCACATTCCTATTTAATTACATGTATATTACAAGTAGGGCCAGAGGGGGAGGGGGGTCATGTGGGTCCACTTCTCTATGGTTTGTATTGCCAGTCAACGTTTTTCTTTTCAATTTGACCCCCTCCCTTATTTTAAGCTCAATCATTTAGTATTGAACCTTTTTTTGGTGGGGGAGGTGAACTGGAGTCACTGGAACCTTTTTAATCTCCTGTTCAAGGTTCCAAGGTTTTAATTTTTTTTCTTTTTCCTTTTCACACGTCCAGCAATTTGTTTATTTTAATGAACCCCACAAAATCTTGAGCCAAGAATGGGACCATGGTCCAGGTAATTTGTATCACAAGTTCTTCTAAAATGAAAAACTTGATGAATTTACAATACATAATTTATTACAACTACATGTACATTTAATCCAATTTCAGATGACAAAATAACAATGCTTTAAAAGTATGACAGTTTTAAATTGCAACAGTAAACAAAATGGTATGGCTATCATGGTCTAAAATTATTTTACCAACTACTTCGTTCGTTCGTTCATTCGTGTCTCTTCAGATCAAGATTAGTATCTTGATCTTCGGAGTAGTTGCTACAACCGGCTGTGTCAGACACGTTGCCCTGGGGTGCGAGATAGGACTCTTGTACTGTAGCGTGCCCCCACCTAACACAATTATATAATAACAATTAACATTACATTTAATTAAAACTACTTGACAACCCCTGACATCACTAAACCAAACCCTCAACTTACACCTATCATTAAACTCCATTGCAACTCCCATCTCATATCTTTGATGAAATATATCGTGGGGCGGTTGTACAAAACTTGCCATTGCGGAAACTGCTCCGCTTTAATTTATTACACTTTTTAACAACAAAACGTTTTAGCTCTCCATAGGCTATTTTATTGAGTCAAACAAAACATTTTACAAATCAATGAAATGAAGTCTTTGTTTATCTCAAATTTAAAAAAATACTTTAACATTTTTCTCCTTGTTGTTCTTACATTTACCAGATTCCTTATTTCAACCCTGGACCAGACATTTTACCCCCACCCTAAAACCCAACATAAAACCCTTACAAAAGCGTCTACTATTTATGCTAAACGTTGACATCAATAATTAGGAATCTCTTTTAGAATGATTAATAAATGAGAAAAAACAAAGAAATGGGTTACTTCTTGATTCCGATGGACACAGATTTCTTGAAGTGCTCTTCGGTCTTGACGTTCGCTAGCATGAACCTAGCAACGTCTGCTCTCGACATCTTTTTGTTCTTAGTGTCACAAAACTGACGACCAATCTCGACTAAGAACTCTTGACCTGCAATCAATAAGATAAAATGGACATAATTAAAAGTAATATTCAACTCTCTTTTCAAAGTATGTCAAGAAGTCTGCGTTGAGTGCAGCTCAAACTGATTTCGGTTCGTATATGAACATGTTCTGTCTTTAGGTTCGGATCCAGGACCTGGTTGCATAAAACTTGAGCAAAATCAGATAACTACCGGTAATAAGAATGTTCTGAATTTTTGAAATGTAAAACTATGGAACAATGAAAATCACGAGACAAATTGGAAACTCACTCATGAGTCTGTGGCGTCATGTCCTCACTATCGACTAATTGTTTTCTTTATATTGATAATATAAATTTCTTACTTTCCCCCTAAGAATCTTATTTCTTCACACCAGCATCCAAATTGGATTGGTAGTTATATGTGTTTGTGTGGATGCACTAATATCTAGAGTAATTTTTTTAGTTAAATCATCAAAAATTTGAATTTTGATGAACTATTTACATATAAATCAATAATTATGATTATACCGTGTGTCTCAAAAAAAACGTAACACTTTTGAAATGGTTGCCAAATTGAGCATATATAATTTTATGAAAAAATGTCTATATGTATGGAAAGCTAAAGGACCAACCTTTCATATGATATGAAAAAATTAAAAAAAAAATCATGCTTCGATGGACAGTGTTCACTTAAGTTAGAGGTATGAAAATGGGCCTGCGCAGGATTTTTCCTTCCAATTTTGGACAGGTAAATTACTTGTAACTTACAAAATAAGGTCGATATGAGATATTCATGATCGATGGATCAAAAGGATATTTTGAATCAAAAGGATATTTTGAATACCTCGAATACCATTCCTTTTTCAGTGTTATTTATCAATCCCGAAACACCACCGCCCACCCCCCCCCCCCCCCCCACACACACACACACACACATACACACACGTGCACACACACACACACACACATTAGGGCAGACATGACAAAAAACAAGTTAAATCTTTTTTTAAAAGATTTTCATGTTTCTTTTATTTCTTTCTTATTTAAAACTGCTTTGTTCATCTTAAAATGAAAGATCTGACAAAAGTAATCAGTTCAGTAGTCCACATGGCTATCTTTTCTTCTTGATTGAATATCAAGGCTTTCAAAGTACCGACTGAGTAAGGGTACCGGTAAAGATAAAAGTCTTTCACATTAATGATTCAAAATATCCTTTTGATCCATCGATCATGAATATCTCATATCGACCTTATTTTGTAAGTTACAAGTAATTTACCTGTCCAAAATTGGAAGGAAAAATCCTGCGCAGGCCCATTTTCATACCTCTAACTTAAGTGAACACTGTCCATCGAAGCATGATTTTTTTTAATTTTTTCATATCATATGAAAGGTTGGTCCTTTAGCTTTCCATACATATAGACATTTTTTCATAAAATTATATATGCTCAATTTGGCAACCATTTCAAAAGTGTTACGTTTTTTTTGAGACACACGGTATACCTCACTTAAGAAATCCAGCCATCTGATTGGTCGAAAAATCCCAGTTACCATGGTTACTGGGAAAATAGTTCAGTCTTGGTGAAATACCCATAGGTTCACATGTTAAAAAATGGTCTGAGCGATCGAGGATACCGTACGTGTGCGATGAATTGGTCGGTAATTTCAATACAATTAAATCTCGATCGATCTTACCGACAATTTTATCTTGCATTGTTGACATGAAGACGAATATAAACTTCCAAAAACAACATCTGCCGATAGATCTTGATCTAAGTTCGTGCCAATGCATTGCAAAAGTAAAAGAAGGGCCCGTTTAATGGAGCTGCCGCGAAGCAGCCAGCACGCGAAGCCGTTTCTAATCCATTTTAATGTATAGATCAGAGAAAATTGCAAAGTGTGGTATAAGTGTGGTATAAGTGCGCGATGGCCGAGCGGTCTAAGGCTGTGATCTTAGTCACAGCATCGTTGGTACGCAAGAGATCGAATCCCATCTTCCACCAAAAAAAAAAAAAAAAAAATATTATATATAATATTTTTTTTTTTTAGTCTACTCTCAAAGATACACTCATAAAAAAACAACCGTGCAGACAAACTAGATAAAGGCCAAGATGGTGTTATAGGTTGACTCTTTTTTTTCGGCATATAAAAGTATTAATGACTGCTTTAATATTCGAGAAATAGTTTTTTTTTATACGCTCAAGGGCTATTGCCCTCGGCACGCCTCGGGCAATAGCACAATTCTAACCTTCCCTTGAGCGTATAAAAACAACTATTTCTCTCAAAGCAGTCATTAATACTATAATATACAATATTCAGAAAATAGTATCGATTCTTAAAAGTTCGTAAAAGATTTTGAGAAATGTCATGCACGCAATATGATACAAATCATATAACCTGGGCAAAGGCATGGGGAAATCAAGTTTTGGGGGACAAAAAGAGAAATTAATGGGATTAAACTATATAAAGCAATTGATAAATAGTGAGAACATAACGTCACAAACTGATAGCCAAATTGGCAAATTGTGTAGTGATTTCCATTGTTCTATAGTTTTTTCATTCTTTTTCAAAAATTCATAACTTTCTTATTAGTTACCCAATTTTGCTCAAACTTTTTTTTTATTGGTTTGTTTGATTTTTCTGCTTCTATTGAAAGTAAGTTATTTTTGGGGTGGACTTGCCCTTTATAGGGCCTTTTTTCTAAGATAGCCTACCTTTACTGGGTCCATCTAAGGGGCTTTGGATCTTGGAGGCTGTTCACACACCGGCAGAGATAGCGCGGTCTAGCCCACACAAGACCGCGCTATATCTGCCGGTGTGAACCCAAGCTACGATAGCACGCCGGAAGTCATCGTTCTACGCGCGGGTGAATTTTATACTCATTCTATTTTGGTGCGATCTGAATCTGAATCGGTACAACTAACACTCCTAGTTCGTAATAGCGCGCGACATCTTTGACCGCTCTGACCTCATGACGTCACGCGTCATGGCAACAGGACCTCTCAAAAAGGGGGGTGCTACGATAGACCGCGCTATCTCACTGCGGTGTGGATCCGGCGAATGCCAATGGGCGGACCGTGGGTCGCGCTACGATAGCGCGATCCACGGTACGCCCACGGTCCCCCCTTGCGATGTGAACACGCCCTAAGATAGCCTACCTTTACTGGGTCCATCAATGAGCATAGGTGGTTTGACTATGGTGTAGTCTATGTCCTGACCCTCGTCTTCCAGAAACTGTTCCATGACGGTCAAATCAGCTAACGGTTTACTCAGCACTGACCGGACGACCCAACGAGCCATTTTACCAGGGTCGTCATCGGGATCAACTGAGATGCAAAATGTGCAAAAAGATTTATAACAATTCAACAACAAAAAACAATGACGGTGGACTTGAATGATCTATGATGGTTGAATCACTGGTGTCAATGTGGATTGTTAACCCACCGTATTAAGAAGTATATCGTTGATTGTTGGGAGATGATGGTGTGATCCCTCATTATGTTTTACACTTCAACTAGTCCAGAATCTTGCCGATTGAATTTAAACAATCTCCACCATAGCAATGCGATCTCCCCCTACTTACTGCCTACCGAAGATGGTATGATCCTAGAATTAGTAAACCAAGCAAAAATGTTCCTACACTGGACATACAAGTTCTAGATCAGCGCCATCTTCGGTGCAGCAAGTGTAGGGAATATTGTAGAGATAAAATAAGAATCTGCAAGGTTCTGAACTACTCTTCAACAAGCCAAGCTGTTTATTTAAACTGTTGACAAAGGAAACCTATGTCAACATCTCACAACTTTGGTTCCGTTGATGTAAATGTTGACAAAAGTCTTGTCACTGTTGGCCTCAGTTCACCATAGCCCCACATACTGACCTTTGATATACCAGGATGACATCATGAGGATCCTCTTGACCTTAGCACCTCTCATCGCCGTGACGATGGCCCTCATAGAAGCCGAGTAGATGGTTGTACTCTTGATGAGTGACGGTGACCCCAGGCAGGAGAACACCGCATCACATCCCTCAAAGTGGGGTTGAAGGCTCTCTGCCGAGAAGACATCTCCTTCAACGACCTACACATGCATGCAGTACGGGAAATTGGGAATATAATGATATATGATTCAAACATAGATATAGATATAGAACAGAATTAACGCTTTGGTTGCTTTCTTTGCCTCCCTGGAAGGTCACATGTTTGCCACACATGCAATACTGCATACAACAATAGGCACCAATTGATGGGATAATATTTTGTGCAACACATTGGCTTTGCAACTTTTTTACCTATTTCTGGTCTTGATTGGATTTATGATCAATCTATGAACACGGTTTAGATAACCCAGGGAGGTGATAGAGAAGGACTGGAATCACGCCGCTCTCCTTTGATCCCATGCTCCAAGCCGCCGAAACGTTATGCGCTAATCTGCAACTGTTGACCAGGTGGTGAGATAAAGAGCGCATGAAATATCAGGATTTAGAATTCCTACATCAGAAAATGGTATCTCAGAAAATGGTATCTCAGGAAATGGTATCTCAGAAAATGGTATCTCAGAAAATGGTATCTCAGAAAATGGTATCTCAGAAAATGGTATCTCAGAAAATGGTATCTCAGAAAATGGTATCTCAGAAAATGGTATCTCAGAAAATGGTATCTCAGAAAATGGTATCTCAGAAAATGGTATCTCAGAAAATGGTATCTCAGAAAATGGTATCTCAGAAAATGGTATCTCAGAAAATGGTATCTCAGGAAATGGTATCTCAGAAAATGGTATCTCAGAAAATGGTACCTCAGAAAATGGTATCTCAGAAAATGGTATCTCAGAAAATGGTATCTCAGATAATGGTATTTCTGAAAATGGTATCTCAGCAAATGGTATCTCAGATAATGGTATCTCAGCAAATGGTATCTCAGAAAATGGTATCTCAGATAATGGTATCTCAGCAAATGATACATGTATCTCAGAAAATGGTATCTCAGCAATTGGTATCTCAGATAATGGTATCTCAGATAATGGTATCTCAGCAAATGGTATCTCACTGAGAAAATGGTATCTCAGATAATGGTATCTCAGCAAATGGTATCTCAGATAATGGTATCTCAGATAATGGTATCTCAGCAAATGGTATCTCAGATAATGGTATCTCAGATAATGGTATCTCAGATAATGGTATCTCAGATAATGGTATCTCAGCAAATGGTATTTCAGATAATGGTATCTCAGAAAATGGTATCTCAGAAAATGGTATCTCAGAAAATGGTATCTCAGAAAATGGTATCTCAGATAATGGTATCTCAGCAAATGGTATCTCAGATAATGGTATCTCAGATAATGGTATCTCAGCAAATGGTATCTCAGAAAATGGTATCTCAGATAATGGTATCTCAGATAATGGTATCTCAGATAATGGTATCTCAGCAAATGGTATTTCAGATAATGGTATCTCAGAAAATGGTATCTCAGAAAATGGTATCTCAGAAAATGGTATCTCAGATAATGGTATCTCAGCAAATGGTATCTCAGCAAATGGTATCTCAGGAAATGGTATCTCAGAAAATGGTATCTCAGAAAATGGTACCTCAGAAAAATGGTATCTCAGAAAATGGTATCTCAGAAAATGGTATCTCAGAAAATGGTATCTCAGATAATGGTATTTCTGAAAATGGTATCTCAGCAAATGGTATCTCAGATAATGGTATCTCAGCAAATGGTATCTCAGAAAATGGTATCTCAGATAATGGTATCTCAGCAAATGATACATGTATCTCAGAAAATGGTATCTCAGCAATTGGTATCTCAGATAATGGTATCTCAGAAAATGGTATCTCAGAAAATGGTATCTCAGAAATGGTATCTCAGATAATGGTATTTCTGAAAATGGTATCTCAGCAAATGGTATCTCAGATAATGGTATCTCAGCAAATGGTATCTCAGAAAATGGTATCTCAGATAATGGTATCTCAGCAAATGATACATGTATCTCAGAAAATGGTATCTCAGCAATTGGTATCTCAGATAATGGTATCTCAGATAATGGTATCTCAGCAAATGGTATCTCACTGAGAAAATGGTATCTCAGATAATGGTATCTCAGCAAATGGTATCTCAGATAATGGTATCTCAGATAATGGTATCTCAGCAAATGGTATCTCAGATAATGGTATCTCAGATAATGGTATCTCAGATAATGGTATCTCAGATAATGGTATCTCAGCAAATGGTATTTCAGATAATGGTATCTCAGAAAATGGTATCTCAGAAAATGGTATCTCAGAAAATGGTATCTCAGATAATGGTATCTCAGCAAATGGTATCTCAGATAATGGTATCTCAGATAATGGTATCTCAGCAAATGGTATCTCAGAAAATGGTATCTCAGATAATGGTATCTCAGATAATGGTATCTCAGATAATGGTATCTCAGAAAATGGTATCTCAGATAATGGTATCTCAGCAAATGTTCGCTGTCCCTTTTATTATTTAGCATCAATGAGTTGAACAAGCGAACACAAACTTTTGTAATTTCATCCTTTTTTTTTCAACTGCAAAAATACAACAAAAAACATGTGAAAACACGCATTAGCAAACTTAAATTTATCAAATATTGTAAGTCATGGATTAAACAACGGAACATTAAAACATGCAAAAATAATCAGATTATCCTAAAAAAACATTGAGTTTTTGTCAGGATCTAATTTTGCTTTTACCAACTCTAGCACACATATTATAGGAAGGGTGGATTACTAAATTTGAAAAATTGTTTGATGCACTAATCCCAATACAATCCCCATATAGAGTTTATAATTTACACTGAAATTTTGCCAGTAATTAAATAAATGTGAAACTGGTACCTAGCCTCTGCAGTGGAAGAGCAGCACGGAGCATGGAACTTCAAAGCCAAGTGGAATGTTACGCATCCCATTGTTACGCTATAGAACTCACGCATGTGTTTGAATAAAATAGAGTTTCCACTCCTTCTCTATCACCTCCCTGGATAACCTTAAACTTGTACTCTATCTAATGAAGTACATGTGTAATGTGTTTACTTAATTAGAGTCAAACAGTTTGAGACAGATTTTCTGATAAGATTACCAAAGTTCACAGTCAAACAGCAGATTCTAGACGCAGACTTAGTTTCATTTTGTATATTATAATTCCAGTCCAGAAATTTATATACATGTAACCACATTCACATAAACATTATGTAATTTGAAGACAAAAATGTCAAACTAGATACTAAATTCTCCTATTTCACAGATAACTCGAAGTACGTACGTTGCCGTATAGATCTATTGTTGGTCAACTCACAGTACAAGTCACAACAGTGTACATAATGTACATGTACATGAATCCAGGCTAAATCGGCTCAAAGACAACTTGGCCCAGCTCAGTTGCAAAAACAATCAGTATTTGTTATTCAACCCTAACCCTGACTCTAACTCTAACCCTAACCATGAACCTAACCCTAAGGCCCAACCCTAACTCTAACTCTAACCCTAACCATGAACCTAACCCTAAGGCCCAACCCTAACCCTAAACCTAACCCTAAACCTGCAAAAACTGACCGTTTTTGCAGCTGGGTCGAGCTGTCTTTGAGCCCATGCAGTTAGCCCAACTCCATGTACATGTAGGGATGTTACAAAAAAATTAAATCTCAGAATTCAAGCTCCTGCTTTATGCCATTCGACAGAGCTTGATAAGACCTTTTATTTGATGCCTCATTCATCATAATAGCCCCAGTAATAAGAAAGTTATGCCAATTTTAAACGCCCGGAAATCATGTATTTAATTGCTTTGTTTTCCTTTGTTTTTAAACCAAAAGTTGTGATCTCAAATGTGACCGAAAGATTCTATTTCATGACATAAAATTACCCCAAAATGTATGTAAATACACAAAAAACGCTAATCGGGCCGTCATTTTTGCATGACATTTTCACATTCCTCATCCAAAAAAACATATTTCTAATCTTTAGATTTTGCTGAAATTTCACCAAAAGCAAATTCACATGTTAACCAATCGGTCTAGATACTTTTTTTTCAAATCCTGTAGGTAGGATCAGGGTACAGAATGGCACTAAACACGGCTCTTGTGAAACAGTGCAGCAAAACAAACCGCCGAAAACATAAATCATAAAAAGGCCTAAATGAAAGATAACAATGCCATTCTTCTCATCCAATAGAAATCATGAAACAAAAATCTAATCAGCCCATCAAAAGATCACATTTACGTAGGCTATCCAAATTGGTCTCCAATAGTGCATAACAGCCCCATGGCAGAAACCTTCTTGGCGAAAGCACACACATTGTAACATACCTAGTACATGTATACTGCGCTCCCATATATGCATTTAATTTATTTATTTAAACACGGTAACTCTCTCAGCCTAAACAGTTGTTTTTCAGAAAGTCCGTGACTGAATAAAAAATATGCAAATTATATCACAAAACAAAATCCCGTATTAAACAAAAGATAATAAAACATAAAAATATGCAAAATAATCGAAACAAATCAACAACTAAAACATAAACAAAGAAAACATTAATGATTATAATACAAATTAACAATAATGAAATAAAAAGTATATAATTAACAGAGAAGTGTATTGTAAACCGAGAGTCTGATTGCCTCTCATCCCAAGGGTCTCATCCCCCCCCCCCCCCCCCCCGCATGCATGGCGTGTATGGCCTACAAACTACCGGGAGAGCTCGCGGCACTTTCACTACGCGCGTTCGCTCACTGTACCTGCAATCTGCCGTGCTACTGACCTTGAAGTTATCGTGCTGAATGTCTTCAAGTTTCGCTTTATTTCTGACAATTGCTGTTACTTCATGGCCTCATCTAATGCCTGTCTTACTACACATAGTCCTGAGTTTCCTGTTGCACCTTACTACAGCAAATTTCATGATGATTGTCGTGCTTTCTCTTCTCTTCTCCTTTTAAGCCGAAACTCAGGTGTGATCATGTG
>JAVYIG010015693.1:0-34690 GCA_035222895.1 Strongylocentrotus droebachiensis | reverse complement strand
GATGATTTCAAATTTGCCACAGAAATAAAACAAACAAAAAACAAAACAGTAGAGGAATAGATGATACATGATGTCAATCATAGTATTATATATATTATATCCCTTATACAAAATAAATGATGCTTATTTCTTCTCTTCCACACACTCACTTCCTCTCTACATGCCTATTTTCTTCCCTTGTCTCATTTATTGGCACTTTGATGGCATGCTCTTCCACCCCCCCCCCCACAATGTCGCTCTCTCGCTCTCTCTCTCTATTTATACATCTCTCTCTCTCTCTATATATAGATATATCCCTCCCCCCTCTCTCTCTCTCTCTCTCTCTCTATTTAATACATCTCACTCTCTCTATATAAATCCCTCTCCCCTCTTTCTCTATCTCTCTCCATATATATGTATCTATCTTTCCCTCCCCCTTCTACCTCCCCCCTTCTCTCTCCCTCTCTCTATCTCTCTCTCTCTCTCTCTCTCTCTTCTCTCTTCTCTCTCTCTTCTCTCTCTCTCTTCTCTCTCTCTCTCTCTCTCTCTCTCTTCTCTCTTCTCTCTCTCTCTCTCTCTCTTTCTTCCCTCCTTCTCTTCTTTTCATTTTCTCACCTGCTCTACCTTTCAATCAGTAATTTTGATTTTTTTTTTCTTTCTTATGAAGAAAAAGAACGTATTGAATGTGGTGTGGACAATTGTTTATGTATGGTCAAGCCGATTCGACATAGAATTTTAAGATGTCGATATTGCCGTTTTCATGACTGATTTCCTAGTTGCACCATTTGTAGTCTAGAATTTCGCTCAGTGTTCATTTTGGTATTAATTGATTTAAATGAATTTGTGGAGAACATGAACAAAAATGGATCACATGTTATATTCTCAATTATTTGTTAAAGGTCTGCGAACTAAGGACACATAATTATATGTATATTGTTCTATCCAAAATCTTATTTTACGTTTCTACAACTTAACTTTCAACCATTATGAAATATACTGTACTCTGTTTGGATATTCAACACCAGTTTTATTGTTGGTGTTTTTTGTTATGTTGTACTGTTGTACATTACTTTGTGTTGCAAAGAAGAATGTGTGGTGGTATGACAATATTTCGCACGTGACACTAAAGGTTATATGTCCCATTTGCAGCCAACATCAAATTCTGTCGATTTTTGCAGGAATTATGAATATGTCTCGTATGTCCTATCTGTGAGATGTAAACTTTAGCAGTGTCCTAACATTCAAATTATGCAAGGAAACCCGTTTAGTTTCTACACTTCACTGTCAGATACTATTGTGTAACTGACTGACTTCTTTTTCTTCTCTGGTAATAAAATACATAAAATGAACTGTAAAGGATACATGGGAATTTGTCTACATCAATAACACACTTCTTGTAATGGCCAAAATTAAACCGATTGAATCTTTGCGCAGCATAAAACGTACGACCATTCGGTACAAGGGTCTGAAAATCAGACTATTACTAAATAAAATGCAATCACTAGAGTCGATTCTACAACTAATGGTCGTTATTTTCCTTCTTTTGTAAAGACATGTTTAAGGCCTTTCATTCTGAGGGAAGTTTTAATTTAGTAGTATCTTTCAAATGCTGTTGGAATTTAACCTTTTCATTTTTTGACCAGCAAATGGGACATAATACCTTTAATTCGCGGACAGTTCCATACCTCAAGAAATCGATAAGATTTCGAAAATCTGATACCACTAATAAAAAGAGTAACTTAAATGGAGAGAAAGAAGCAGTTGAAGAGGAGAGAAAGAACACAATTAAGAATAGAAAATAAATGAAAGGAAAAGAATAAAATAGGAAGGGGGCATAAAGTGAGGGGAGGGGAACAAGAACGGGGAATGGTTTGGTATGGTCAGTGGCGGATCCAGGAATGGGGGAGCGGCCCCTTCCCCTGGGAAAAATACAGTTAAAAACACGTTACTTTTATCTTCTTTTTAGATGGGCCCCCTCTCCTGGCGCTCAAGGGGGGAGGGGGGTGCGATTTTTTTTCAAATTTTCGAGGGCCAAAAAAAAAAAAAATAGTGTTCACTACCCACGCATGGGTTAAGAACAATTTAAAGAGAGGGTATCAAAAATTCATTTGGCGGACGGTATCTGAATTTCAAAGAGAAAATCACATTTCTAGAAAGTTCATTTTCTGCCCTTTCACGACACCTCTATCAGGAAAAATGAGCTAGGAATAACAAAGTTCTGTTTGTTTAAAGTAATGCTTGCATTTCTATAATTTGATTAAACGAATTCGTTTTCACTAGCTACCAATTTGAATACTCATATGGGGCTACCCTGGGTAAACAGAACATATTAATGCAATTAATATATTAATATATGTATTATTATACTGAGTATTGAAGCATATATTCGCCGTTTCCATCATTGATGCCTGCTTATATACGCTTCGTCGGTTCTCATTACATTCGTTGAATTTCATGAATTTATTATATTCATCTTTCATACAACAAGAATAACTATGACGTCTAAGCAGAATTATACATACCAAAGAAGTGTATAGAAGTGTACAATGACATATATATGCGCATAGTCTTGTCACATGCGAATGGACCGTATGAAGAAGTACCATTACCAGGTACAACAACAAATTCTACACTTATATGTGTTACAGATTGCCAATTTATTATACAAAAAAATAGTTTTTAAATAATCATGTGATAACAATAATTAAATATCTTACAAACGTAAATGTGTGTGTATTAGGAATGAATATTTAAAGTGTCCATATAGCATAGGTAACTCTTTGAATATAATTGTTTTTGCTATTAATGCCCATCATAGGTAACTCTTTGAATTCAATTCAAGCCATTATTCCAGACTCAGCTACAAGAGCAGAGGTCCATATAACATATTGACATGCAGATATAAACAATGAACAAGAATAAGAGAGGAACATATTATTAAAAAACTGACATATTTTCATGTACATAAACAATGAACAAAACTAGGAGGGGTACACATATTGATATACGAGAAACAAAAACTAAACTACTCTAAACCAACCTCTACCGACTGTGACAACAAGCTTCAGAACCGCTCCCTGGACCCAACACCAAATTGTGTCCTGCCAGTTGTAACAAATTAATAAGGTATCAAAATATGTTCATCGGACAGTAATTAAATGCCTATACCCCCTGAGCTTCTCGGGGCTCCACCCGTTGACCCCCCGGCGGAGAAACATTCATCGGGGCCTGCATGTAAGAGTGGGGTGATAGGGATTTTTTTTTGTCTACTCCCCCCCCCCCCCCCCCCAAACGTTTTTGCCGCTGCCGGTGTCACCATTACGTACCAATATTTGGCTCGCAAAATTTCAAATTTGGCCCCCCCCCCCCTAAGAAATCCTGGATCCCGCGCCTGTTCACATCTGGAAACATTTTACTTGCACTAGAGTGCCTAGGTATTCGTAAAAGCACCCGCATAGCCTCATTAAAGGCTACCGCGGGTTTGTTGTATACTGCTCTGTTTTATATCTACTCCAAAGATGTGCAGTATGACGGTGTACAATACGCTCGAAATAATTCAACCTTAACTTTACGAGAGCACATATGAAACTTTCCGCACAATGTATTACCCTGTGCATAAAGTTTACGACACTGTCTATAAATATCTCTATCATCACACAGGTCCTCAGTATTAAAAATATGACCTAGGTACTTAGCCTCTTTAAAAAATCAAGTTTAGCACCACACAACAAAATCTGGAAATACCAACTGACAATGTTCTTTACAATTCACAATCATAACGTGACTCTTCTTCGCATTATATTTAACATCATTGTCTATACCAAACTAGGTACACATATTTAGCAAGCTCTGTGAACCTCCAGTTGATGGACTAAAAATAAAAAAATCATCACCATACATTAAATGATTAACTTTGGTACTCCCAACTAAACAGCCAGTTCCACAGTTATTCAATTTGACAGATAAATCATCCATATACAAATTAAATAAGTATGGAGTCAATATACCTCCTTGAGGAACACCATTACCAACATGACAGGTGCCGGAAAGGCAATTACCCCATCTATAAATGCCCAATATACATCTCCGTTCACCATAGGTAACTCTTTGAATGTATTAGTTTTTGCTATCAATGCCCATCATACATCTCCGTTCAATAGTCAAGTTTGACTAATAGCCATTTATAATACCACACGAAGAAGAAGTTCACCATAGTTAACTCTTTGAATGTATTAGTTTTGCTATTATTGCCCACCATAGATCTCCGTTCGTGACTTAATCAAGATCTCCTCAGATTAAGAATTCATCCCACTGGTTTTTGTCATAGATGCCATGAAAAAGAGATAGTAAAACACTTTTTAGTATATTGCCCTAACTATATAATAGAAAGGGCTATGATTTTAACAGAAATAAATGAATCTCAACCGGGAAAAATGTATGTTATTATGTATCTATACCAAAGCCTAAACCATGTTGTACCCATAATCAATTGTGTGTTGTATTTATTCCTAATTTGGTATAAATTGATAGTACACGTATGTTGATGTTATATAAATTGAAAAAAAACAGCCGGAAAATGATTCCTATGTCATGTAATTGAACATGATCAATACATTTGAACTTGAACTTGAAACGGTTTCATATCAGGAAGTTATACCGCCCTTGTATAGAGAACAATGAATCGCAAAACATAATACAATGTCATGGACTACGCTAAATTATACTTACTACATAAACAAATATAACAACATAATGTAATAATGAAATAAAATAAGAAAAAGCAACAACAATAATAATAATAACAATAATGATAACAATTATAATACTGACGATAATAATAATAAAAATAATAATAATAATAATCATAATAATATATATAAAAATGAGTAATGTAACAATCCCAGAAGGAATAATCTAACTTTCAAGATGTTCAATAAAGTAGTGAACATGGTATGCTGTACTTAACAGAATTACGTATTTTAACAAAATAGTCTTTACAAATCCTTTATTTTGGACAAGCCCGCATGATAGGAAAGGCATATGCATGTGTGTAGGAACGTATGTATATAATTATATGCATATTTATATATGTTGTGTATATGTTGATATCTATAGATATAACAAATAATCCACACTGTAAAGTAACACTAACCAAGCCCATGAATGCTTTGCTTACATTTTATCTTTATATTGTCAAATTTTGAGATTGAATATGAGCCCCTCGGAACACTAAGGTACACAAACGCCCCTAGCCTATGCCTGAGTTACCTAGGCCCACCGAAAAGTCAGCGTAATTTAATTCGCTGAGTGGTAAGATGGCATCGTTTAGACAAGGACAGGGCAAGCGGTATGCATGTGGAACTCTGTGACCAAGATAAATCACTAGTAAGCAAGGTATAAAGGATGGGCGAGAGCACACATCCTTGTGGAGTACCTGTGCTAACTTGGGACATAACATTTCCAAAACGTACTTGTTGCACCTTGTTTATCATGAAATCCCTTATCCATTGACATAATTTGGGATTCACAACACTGCTTAGCCAAGGTTCCAGGAACTATCGTATTAATGTAGAAGAGAAATCTACAACAATTACTTTAGCATAATTATGTACCAGTTCTTTCCAAATGTTTACGCTTTGGTCGGGTGTAATTGGTAAAGCGCTTTTTATGAAACTGTTTTTCTTCCAATTATTATTATTGCAAGTCTTGTAATTCCTTCTGAAACTTTGATCTGATGAAACGGGGCGGAATCATCATGAAGAAGATGACGCCCTCTATCGACAGGAGCCATATAAACGATGCTGTGTAGCTTCCCGTCATGTCTGCCAGCATTCCTATGGAATGATATAAATAAATTAAAATCATGAGTAATATGCGAAATCATTTTGTTCTTAAGACTACACCGTCTGGCGATCGTTTCTCCGTCATTTCAGATCTGCTGCAGATCGCCTAATTCGTCAGCAGTGACAAATTCCAGTCTATAGTTATAATGCTAAAATTGTCATTGCTCGATCGAAGAAAACAGCATATTAAACAGAAACAAAATCCAAGACCAATACAAAATACCTGTTTGTTTCCATGATTTAAGTTAATATTTGATATTGTTCAGTTTAATAAGGGAGCAAAATAGAGAGAGAGGAGGAGGAAAAACAGGAGGAGAAGGCAACTTGAAAAGAAATGTGCATAATTGTATTTGTATTTGTCTTGTTTTGCACTTTGCTGTGCAGGCCGGGGGCTATGGGTAACTTTTCGGAACTTTCGATTCTCGTATATAGGGCGCGTAACATATTTCTCTTTTCTTGGTACAACGTACAACGATATAAATGGCGGATTTCAAGACGACGTGAAAAGCAATCATTAAAAATGAAGTTGAGTTCTGGTCATGCGATTGCATTGTGAAAGAAACGGTGTGGAATCGACCAGAAAAGGTTGATCATCTAGCATATAAGAATTTGTGTGTATTGCAAGGTTCTGGAATCATCAAAATGATAAGAAATTTGGCCAAGTCTTGGTAAAGTTACAAACACTGTACACAGAAAAATGTATATGGGACTTCACGAACACGTGGCGTAAAAATCCTACCCCCGAGTTTTACGATTTTACATGACATATTTAGAATATAAAGGCATTTGAAGAGCCATGCTTTTCAGGAACATGTCTTATCTGATGTTCTTCCACGCTTGCATAATAAGAATGATAACGCTCAAAAATTATTTTTCACCTCTTCCTAGAACTCAACCTTCTCTTTAAGTTTCATACCTGTCAGATAAGTACCAACGAGAGCTCCTAAACCGAATGAGATTTGCATCATGGCGAAAACGAGCGGAAAGGCCGAGTTAGGAGACCGTTCCTTAGAGACGAAAATCATGAACATGTTTTCTTCATTGATGGCAAATGACGTAATAAATGACGTAACGATCATGACGGCAAAGTTGGCAGAGAAGATATCGACAAGCATCGAGGCAATGTTGACTAGCCTCAGGAGAAGGAAGAGGTCGTAACCAGAAACCAGTTTTGAGGTTAGAATGACGCCGATGAAGATACGCGAAAGAAAACACGCAATAGATGTGGAGTATAGAAGACAGAGCGTCGAGTAGAGAGACTTTCCTCGACTGATGGCTCGAGGTATAAAGAAAGCATGCCATCCTCCATGTAACATGGCAACAAAGGCATTTGCAATCACAATGACAATTAGGCATCTGTCCTGATTGTATACGGAGTCCATCAAAGTCCGACGAATTCTTTTGAGAGAGAGCTTCGAGGTAGTATCCGCAGATGGATGATCGGTGCCTGAACTTGACAAGTCGTTCACTCCCTGTTGATGTCGGCCGTGGGTTGGGGATTGTAAGTTGTAATTTATTTCCATCAATGAACATGATTCACTGCACATATCGCCTTTATCTTGTTCAGACGCGGTGGTCATGGTTGTGGGACAACGATCTCCTAGCGGTTCTTTGTATTGTTGAAGTGATGTGTCTTGCATTTCATCGCATTCATCTTGAACCGTTCCAGAGATCAAACCTTGACAGTGTTCCGTATGACGCAGAACAGATTCATTCTCTGATCCCACGGTGGCATCATTGTTGAGGCCATTATTAGTCACCATTGACGAACATTCTTTGAGTGAACTTTCACCCCCGTCTCTATCCTTGATAGATCTTTCTTCAGAATGGTTGTGGTATTTAACTGAATCAGAAGTGGCCACATTTTCTGACTTGTCATGAATGTTTGTATCAACCATAACGGTGAGAGGTATGAGATTACAGGTGATCGCCCCCATGATGAGCATGGCTCCCCTCCATCCGTAGATGTCCATCAGGTAGGCTGCAAGCAATGGACTGATCAACATCCCGAAGGCATACCCTGACCTGCTGATACCAAAGAGGGCGTAGAAGTGATCATGGGCGTGTGCTTCTAAACAGGTTACCAAGCACTGTGACAAGATGTTTCCGCCTAGACCTGCACAGTCAAAGAAGATAAGAACACGGTCACACCGTCAGCTTAGAAAATGCGGATAATTTTTTATCATGAATTGATGGGGATGATCATGATAATAATATCAAAATTAATGATAATATTCATAACAAATAAATTTCAAAACTGGATATGATAATCGAAAGCATTATAAAATTCGATTATGTTGTTTTTTTTGCCTGCTTTCGATAACTTATCTGAATGAACTTCAAATGTTGTAATTACAATTTTGAAAGTCAAACTAAAATAAATGGGCATATCATATATTCGTAGTTTTCAACATTTAGCGTATGATTAAGTTTATTTCATAGTGTAAGAAATTATTTTCCGCTTATGAAAGTGTACAAGATATATTTCCTATATGAATGAACTATTGTGTTTATTAATTTAGTCCTAATCTAAAATGCAGTTGTTACCAAAGTCAGTCTAGTTTAAGCAGGGTGCTAAGTTAAGATTAATGGCCCATGTTCATCAAACCTTACTTAAAGCCACACTGTACTTTTTTTAGCTACTTGCTCCCTCTGTATAGAAAACAATGCCTAATCGGTGACCATTGGTCCCCCATTGTCCTCTTTTTCGTATGTTAATTGAGAGCTGAGGTGATGAGATAGCCACTTGTCAGTCACCTTCATGCGTAGTCTAATCCCTCCTAGCCAAACTAGTACAGATGGTCTTTAACTGGTTGTCAACTAACTACAGAGGCTTTAGTGCATAGTTGACAACTTAGATTAGGCTAGTAAAGGTTTTCTGCATATGAGTCCCGAGGATGTTCTGGCCTGCCAGAGCTTTGGTTGGAATCATACTCACCCCCTAACGATAGACAAACAGCAAGCTGAATATTATTAGTGATGATGGAGCTAAGTATCAAACCAAGTGGTGCTAGTATTGCTCCGGTGAGCAGTAGAGGGCGCCGTAATTTACCGTGACGGTACATGTGTGCAACCATCGGTCCTGTATAAAAGGATGTTTAAACAATACAAGCAAGAATTTATTTTTTTTTAACGCAAAATTCGACGACTTAAGTCAAATATCCCGTGGATAATATACTGCATGGGATTGCCAGGTAGTCATATGTTTCTTTATCAAAAGAATCATAAGATTTATCATCGTCATCAACATTAGTATTATTGTTGTTCATTGTTATTATTGTTTAATGTTATAAAATCATTATTTTATTATAATTATTATTACTATTGATATTATTATTATTATTATTATTGTTATTATTATCATCACCGTCATCAGCATCATCCTTATTGTCATCGTTTTCATCATTATGTATTAATTAATCTTTTTGTATAAATAAATCACATCTATTTATCCACGTTTGGTTCTTTTGTAGGACAAGCCATAATGTTGTCCTAGCAGCAACACAAAATGCATGCAATTCGCATTCTGACTATTGAAATACAATTTTTCAAGTGAATGAAATAATTTGAAACGAGGCACTTAAAAAAATATTTGTGCATCAAATTTGATTACATTACGAAAATGGCCTATTGTATATTTACAATAGTAACTAGTTACTACAGTAACTGTAGTTTCTGTTTTGTGATCACATAATGTATTATTTGTCATCGTACACTTCTTTGTTATTTTTCAACAAATGGATACAAAGATTGTCCGTTGTATGACATTCAATTGATGGCAAGCAGTAACGTGTATTATACATACCCGGTCCGAATGTAAACGCATTGAACAAACCCAGTGATATACCAATATCCGAAGAGGTAGTACCCAAGGTGTCTTGAAACTCGTAGAAGAAGACACCAATCGATTTGACAGTGCCAAGGACACAGCATGTTTGAATGAACAATGCCGTCACCACCTGTATCGTGGCGATGTTCAACGACCGCAGCAGCGAGGAGATCATCGTCCTGTTCGTCTTGTACTTATCCGTATGGAAGAATCGGTAGTGGCCCTTGTGATTAGTATATCCTGGGAACGAAGCGGAAACGCACTGATGAAACTCCTTAATTCTCAATTTTAAACACTGATGGAACTCCTTAACTCTCAAGGGTAAACACTAATATAATTCTTTGACATACGTATCGAGGTCATAGTTATGGGGTATAATGCACAAACCATACACAAACTTGACTTGTTGTGTCCTCGTGCGAATTAAATCACGGCTGGCTATATATACGCGTATATGCGTTTATCTTCGTTGAATAAAATAATTCACAATAGAATCATGCCTCCTTGACGTAGGCCTAGTTGTTAGTTTAATGAACTTTTGATGGCATTTCATATTCATGGGATATACTGTATGGACGGATTATACATGATTTTGCGAGTCATATAAGCCCTCTCTATACATGTACGTTTTCTGACATGGGATACAGCGGGATATATATATATAGAGAGAGAGAGAGAGAGAGAGAGAGAGAGAGAGAGAGAGAGAGAGATAAAGGAGTATGAGAGAGAGATAAAGTAGTGTGAGAGAGAGATGAAGGAGTGTGAGAGAGAGATAAAGTAGTGTGAGAGAGAGATGAAGTAGTGTGAGAGAGAGATAAAGTAGTGTGAGAGAGAGATAAAGGAGTATGAGAGAGAGATAAAGGAGTATGAGAGAGAGATAAAGGAGTGTGAGAGAGAGATAAAGGAGTGTGAGAGAAAAATAAAGGAGTGTGAGAGAGAGATAAAGGAGTGTGAGAGAGAGAGATAAAGGAGTGTGAGAAATAGATAAAGGAGTGTGAGAGAGAGATAAAGGAGTGTGAGAGAGAGATAAAGGAGTGTGAGAGAGAGAGATAAAGGAGTGTGCGAGAGAGATAAAGCCTGTCGTGAGGCAGCAGTAGGATTTTACCAAGAAGCCGGAGGAAGAGCATGCATCTACCTCGTCTGACACTGGGGGGACATTGGGGAGTAAGGAGACCGCCTCGTTGGCTGTGCTGCGTGGAAGGCCAAGAAGAGATTTAAAGAGATGACACTGGATTTTGTCAAGATCAGAAAGCATCTTCTTGGTCAAGTGTAGTATTTCTACTCCATAAAGTATTCGTTAGACGATCGTTGCAACATGCAGAACGCGATCGGGGTCGAATGGCTCGAGATGATGTGACCAGCGGGGAGTATATAGAAGCCTTTCGTTTCCAATTGACAAGACGCTGCAGCAGCTAGATCCAATGCTGATTTTACTTGCACCTTGTTAATTATTGGCACATGTACCCTATCCTTGTGAGCAGGCGCGTACGCAGGATTTTTTCAAGGGGGGGGTTTTAACATTTATAAATCGGGCCGAAAATTTCGCAACGACTCAGCCAGCCGCTGAATAAGCGGGGGGGGGGGGGGGGTAAGAGGACACTTTTTTTTTTTTTTTTGGTCTCGAAATTTGAAAAATTGACATTTTGCTCCATTGGGGGGGGGGGGGTAAGGTCACCTTCTTAGGTCTATGGGAGTATTTTTTTTTTTTTTTTTTTTTTTTTTTAATAATTAAAAAAAAAAAAAAAAAAATCCAAAGGGGGGGTTTTAGGGGGGTTTTGGGGGGGTTTACACACAAAAAAATACCAAAGGGGGGGGTTAACCCCCCAAACCCCCCCCCCCCCCCCTGCGTACGCGCCTGCTTGTGAGACACACTACACACTACACACTACACCAACGTTCTGCAAGAATCTTCAAGATTGAAGGAAGCAGACCGCACCCCTGACTGCACCAAAGAAGAAGAAGAAGAAGAAGAATTCCGTCTCTCGTAGACTATGGGTCATCGGAGTGTCGTTGAAAAACCAAGCAATAATAAACATATCCTATCATATTAGTTTAATACAAAAACACAGTAGAATGCAAGTACTTTCTCACGATCTAAACATACAATGTTGACTTAAACATTATTATTAAAAATACATAAAATCCGTTGGTTTTAACAAATCTAAAAACAGAAATTTCCTTTCCAGTATCCCATATTAGCCTTTGTAAACAATGCTAATAACATTTCAAATGATTTTTTACTTCAGAAATATATTCTGTTTGCACCAGAATTCAAGATGGCTACCTGCCATTTATATTATCAAAAATGGCTGGCCGCAATCAAAAAATGGCTGACTTACAAAATGGCTGACCTTTAGTATCCGCAGAAAAAAGGACGTTTACATTATTTTACACATGTATGTCGTTTCACATGACACAAATCCAAATTGCGTTACTTTAAAAACAACATTCATATGCAACAACTAGATCAATTAGTCCTACTCAAAGCATCAATTTACACTAAAGGGCATTACACAGGGTCATAAATGTGAAGAAAAATGAAACGTTAGCTTAAAGTTAATAAGACTTACAGTTAATATGTAGATTGAAGACCCCGTTGCCACTCCAGCAAAACATAGAGTCAATTGACCTTTAGCGCTGTACTACGTACCGAGAGGCAGCAATTACACAAAATACACACACTGCACACAAACAATACAATGTGGCTGATCGGCAAGTTTGACACTAGACTCACGATTTGAATTTTCAAAATATTCTTTCTAACATCGGTAAGTTGAAAAGATTGTATTTTACTGCTATTTAGGTGTCTTCAATTGTCACTGAAGTATCGATTTTGAGCGAACTCAGTTGAGTTTTGTACAGTGGTGTTTGAAATGTTGAAATTTAATACACAGCTAGGGTAGTAATGCAGATATGTCTGCCTGCCTCCCGTCCCGGAGGGATGGTGTCCGAACGACGGTCTTCTGTTCGATTGCTAGAGACAAAAAGCAGCAATAAAAAAGGGGGAACGCTCTGAACCAGCAAGCCCAACATCTTCCCGCACTCTCATTGTCATAGGAACTCCTTCCCTAGGTCTTTCTTCAATCACGAAAAAAAAGCTTCTCCCCCACTTTTGCTACCACAATATTAACTCATTACGCACGAGCCTTGCCTCCAATAACAACATTGAACTATCAAACCCAGTCACATGATCGCTATCATTTAATGTGCATACATTATATCTATGGGGCTAACAGAACAAAGGGAAAAGGAATGCGACCCGTCCAGACTACACCTGCGAATCTAATTAGAGAGGGGATCAATAGGACAACCTGAAAACTATGCATGGATTATCACGCAGCTAGGAAAAAACATTAATACCAGGGACAAGGACTGGAATCTTTGTTTTACGACCTTCCAGGGGTATTAAGCAAGCTTACTTTGATGAAAAAAACATAAACATAACAAAACTGAAGGGGGGATTAACCACCCCCCCCCCCCCCCTATGCGTACGCGCCTGGAAAGAAGGAAATTAATATTTAAAAGAAAGGCGTTGGTAATTATACCGTCGGTTCTTGAGCTTGGGTTCAAAGGGAATACATGAAGATTCCAGTCCTTGTCTTGTAGGTCCATGTTAATACACTGTATTTTATGTTGACAATAGTTTTAATCATTCAGAAACTCATCTCTGTTTTATTATCTCAATAGACTTACAGCGCCAGCATGGGAATGAATGCGTGGATGATAATAAACAATAGATAATCGATGCCTAATTTGAAGACAAAACATGAAAAGAAAAAACGTAGAGATGATTTCAAAATGAATCATAGCTAGTAATAATGTTAAATGTCTATATTATTATATAATTTCTGGGGATTCATTAAAACTTTTAATAAAAAAGAAATTCCGTTCAACTTGTTTGTTGTGAAAGTTAAATTTTCCTTCAACTTCTAAAACAAAGAGTGTAGCAATATAATTTAACGTTTTCTTATTTGAATTCAACCAGTTAGAGAAAGAGAAATTAATTTTCATTTCATTCTCTAGTATCACAGGTATTAACAAAACAAAATGTATGTTTAAACTATCTTCCCCACAAACATTACATCGACAATAATTTAGATTATAATGATTATAGTTAATAACGAGTTACCTTAAACTCCGATATTGCTTCCGTGAAACTTTGTGAGAGGCTTGACGAGTTACGTCAGATGACAATCAAGAACATAAAATAGTGTGAATTAAAGATTTGTGGCCAATCGCTTCTGCTATTTACTGTTTAAATAGTCCCAATTTTCTTTCAGCACATCGAAACTGCCGGACAATAACTAAAACGGCTTCTAAAACTGGGTCGGTAATGTTCAATGAGTTATATATTGTGTGAACTTAAATTTGCTCTAATCGTAATATTTTATTTACTGGAGGCCTCTATAGTCCAATATATAAACACTTTGCATTAATTTATTGTCATTTTGTGATATTTACTCTGACTAAAGGTTGAGGTTAAGTATTTGATGTTATATACCTCACTTAAGTAATCCAGCCATCTGATTGGTCGAAATTGCATTCATAAACTTCAACTGTTCCTGTAAAATTCCCGGTAACCATGCATAAAACATTTAATATTTTTAATAACCATGGTTATTAAAAAAATAGTTCAGTCTCCATGGTTACCCCATAGGTTTACATGTTAAAAAATGGTTTGAGCGATCAAGGATACCGTATGTGTGCGAATAATTGGTCGGTAATTTCAATACAATTGAATCTCGATCGATTTTACCGACAATTTTATCTTGCATTGTTGACATGAAGACGAAAATAAACTTGCAAAAACAAAAAAACAACATCTGCCGATAGATCTTGATCTAAGTTCGTGCCAATATGCATTGCAAAAGTAAAAGAAGAGTCCGTATATGGAGCTTTTGCGAAGCATTGATCACACGCGAAGCCGGTTTCAATTCATTTTAATGTATATATCGTACAAAACTGCCAAGCATGTAACCACCGCGCGATGGCCGAGAGGTCTGAGGCGCTTACCTTAGATACATCACCTTTTGTACGCAAGAGTTCGAATCTCATCTTCGACAAAAAAAAAAGTATTTTTTATTTTTTATTTTTTAGTCTATTTTTTTTCGGCATATAAAAGTATTAATGACTGCTTTAATATTCGAGAAATAGTTGTTTTTATACGCTCTCGGGAAGGTTACAATTGGGCTATTCCCCTCGGCACGCCTCGGGTAATAGCACAATTCTAACCTTCCCTTGAGCTTATAAAAACAACTATTTCTCTCAAAGCAGTCATTAATACTATATTTTAGGGCAGTATCCTATCAATAATAGCTCAGACGTGTTAGAGGAATTTCGAACAAGCGATGTCAGCACTTTGAACAGCACTTTGCACTAGTTGTTGTCATTTATAATATTTACTCTGACTACAGGTTGAAGTTCGGTCCCTGACCGTTAGGGCAGTATTACTTTCAACACACGTGCCGTGGAAAGAAGAAGGTAAAAAACGTGTGACTCATAAAGTAGAAGGTTTTACACTGTTTTTTGACAAAATCTCCCCCCTCCCCATCCCCCCCCCCCCAATAAAAAAATAAAAAAATGGAAGTCGGTTTATTATTAAGAATATAACCATACCTCGATTTGCAAGGCGAAATATAAAAATTGAATAAACTCCAACTACTGTAAACCTACCGTGATGCATTGCTACCGGGACACCGAACTTATTTACAGATATATGATTAATCTATATTCTTGTTATTTGTCATGATCACTGCATTGTGTCGACAACGACGGGGGCTCTTGAACTGGCGCAAAGAGGGCGCTTTACCTTTAACGAAAAGTTGTGAACCGATTAAATTTGCACATATACTATTTACTATTTAGTGTCTTACTTTTGAGTCATGGTTAAAATGTCAAGGGCGACACGTGCCTTTATCTCTCACACACCAATATATAAACTAATTTACCAAATATATCAATTAGTATGCGGTTTCCCGGCAAATTTTTTATCATCATGTATTAGTCGTACCATATTCTTTCACATGATTGGTAATAAGAGCTTCCATTTTATTTTTTGAAATTGGGGCGTTTCCAATACTGGTCTTTACCTTTAAACTAGGGCCTCTCTTCGGTGCGGAATTGTCCATACTTGGAACGAACAACCACAAGGTTCTTGCCATCTGAGGATTTCTTGACGATAAAACTCCGATCAGAATCGTCTGCAAACAATGCGCATGCGTCGCGGGCAAAACCATCACCCCCATTGTCATCCTTCCTGTAGACGGAGAGCCGGACACGCCCATAAGGAGTCGGGATGCGGCAATGATTTCTGGGATTCAGAACGTGTGTTATGTCGTCACCACGACTAGAAGTCAGGACGACTTTGACTGTATCTGAACTCGTTGCGTTGTAGACATGACTATGGTGCTGTGGTAGCAGATCGTGTGGTAGTAAGCCTGCTATGAGCCCGGTGATGACGGTGATTGAGTCCATGGATTGAGGAGAGGATGAGGATGTTGAGATCTTAGTCGTCGTCGACGTCGTTGTCTTCGGCGTTGTCTCAGCCAATGATTTCATCGGACCGGGTATTGCTGGTGTTTGTGATGTAGATGCTCTTTGATCAGATCCAGAAGACTTGGAAGACCCTTTGAGTAGTGATTCATGACCTGAAATAAATAAGAAGTCATTGTCAGTCATTCAGATATATTGGTTAGTTTATCAAAAGTGCAAATGACTTCAAATGGGGCCTTCAGTTTGCAAACTAGGTCTACATTAGGAAACGTATTATATGTTTTTTGTTCTATTTGATATACATGCAGTACCATATGACATTGAAACAACTGACATTCACCGTGTTGGCTGATCTGTTAAAGTCAATATTTGCGATGTGTCTGCAAATAATGAAAGGTTGTTCTCATTGTAAACATACATGTAACAAAGTCCCCCAAATCTAACTCAACATAAAATATGTTTACTTTAAACGCAAGCTAAAGAGAATACCTTTTATTAAACATACTTGTTATTATCCCAGCCTATTTATCGTGTAAATCTTGCAGAAAGAGATTCTAATTTGACAAATTAAACACAATTCAGCATTGAGCTGAGCCTAGCTGTAGCCAGTCAGACATAGCTTCGGAAACAGAAATGAAATACAGTTTACCCACAGTATTATTTTTATATGATATATATATATATATATATATATATATATATATATGTAAATAAAGAGAAGATTGCATTTGGAAGATTATACGTATGTCCTAATTTGTCCATGCTGCCACGCAATGAACGATGAGGGTATTATATATGCACTGCATGCTGTTATTTACCGTTTTCCGAGTATTTGCCTGTAGTAGAAGTTGTGTCTGATGATTAATACAGAACACATAGGCAGATTGGGTGCAGTCAGTGGCAGATCAAGGGGGGAGGGGGAACCTGCCCCCCAAAACAGGTAAATTTAACCTTTTTTAAATTAAAAAAAGAAGACGGGCCCCTCCCCCTTGCTCAAGGGGGGGGGGGGGGGCGTTGATGCGGCGATAAATATTTTCTCACGAATTTGGAAAAATGAAATTAGTGCTCCTTAACCCCCCCCCCCCCCTCCCCTGCTTATTCGCCGGGTGGCTGACTCGCCGCTTAACATTTTTCTCACGAATTGGGCCCCTATTTGACCCCCTCCCTTGCCGCCGGCTGGTTCCGCCCCTGGGTTCAGTAGATCGTTCAGTTGTAGTCTCCCAGTTCAAACACTCTGTTATGCATATATTGAGACTGCTAGACAGGGGGTGGGGTGGGGTGGGGTTTGTCTTCAAATTAATACGAGGTCATGAGTCTTCAGACAATAGTAAGACAGGATGCCATGACATTAGCATCCCTAATTCCCAATAGTTTTAAACAAAAATAGAATATGTTGGAATGTATACGTCGAATCACATTCATTAACATTCACAGGGTCGATAGTTCACAGTATTTGAGTAAATGCTTGTTCCTATCATTTTGTTTGATATTTATTTAATATTATTAATGTTTGCTCAGTAATTGCCTACTAACATGGATTGTATCTAGATGCACGCTGATAGATCAAGGCTTCTTAATTCGGGATCAACGGGGGTACAAAACATTGCTAACAAGTATGCAAGCAAAGCCAAAAAGAACCCAAGCAAACACAAATAATAAACAAACAAACAAGCAACCAAAAGCAGTATTCTGAAGAAAGAAATACAAGTAAATATTTAAGCCTATTGTTTTATTTTTGCGCTAAAGGTTGCAAGATTGCCAAGGGCACCCCCCCCCCCCCAGACCTGCTAACGATCATGATGATACATGAGGCGTTAAGATAATGATAATATTAGTACAGTATTAACTATTATCTACATGATATATTACGCACAATGTATTGTCCCCCCCCCCCCCCCCCCCGATGGTACATGTACCTACAATAAATTATTGAGTCAAATTTAGCTTTAATTTTCAATGAAACTAACCCGTTCTTAAAAGATCCCCGATCGCTTTCAGCTCTGATACATCCAGAATAACAGCAAGGACCTCTCTGCTGTTTTCATTCAGAGGCCGCCCCTCTGTCCATCGCCTTAGTATAGTATGAGTCGCTTCTTGTATATCAAGTTGACTTCGAATTCTGAAGTTGTCCAGCTCTGCCTGGCAAAATCCTAAATTGTTTCCAAGGACTTTATAGTTTGAAGGGCTGATCCTCTTGGCGAGGTTGATGAGTTCGATTTCGGAGATTCTTTGGGGATCCATCATAGTCATTAATCTGCAAAAAGAGAAAAAGATATGTACGTAAAGTTTAGATAATTAAGGAGTGTTATCAACTGTCACTATAGTTTAACAAAAACTTGGCCATTGCAATTATATCAGTCACTGATGTACAAACAAAATAGGGGAACTGTTGAAATATAATTTTGCAAATCAATTTCCAGTCGCCTTTCGAAACAAACCCCCGCAAAACAACAAAACAAAACATAACTTTTTGTTCTTACCTACTTACTCTAGATGTGACACAATACAGAAATGATCTCAAATGATTTCGACAGGTGTTCGCATTTTTGATATTTTTTGTCCTGCAATTTATTCTTATTTACATTTGTTATCTTTTCCACGAAGTATAACGATTATATACTATCCAACAGAGTTCTGAAGAAAACTCGTCATCAATGTTGTCTGCATTAATTATGTATTTGCATTTGAGTTTTGTATTTACATTAGGGAAAAGGTTCAATGTGCAAGGATCGGGATTATAATTTTGACAGCATTATTACCATGGTTAGTGTGACAATGTGTGTGGAGGGGAGGGGTTGTTGGTTCCTTCACTACAATATACCATTTTCGTAATGAAATCAAATTTAATGCACAAATCTTTGTTAAGTGCCTCGTTACAAATTATTTAATTCACCTGTTATGAATAATTGTACTTCAATAGTCACAATGCGAATTGGGTACTTGTTGCTACGTAGGACAAACATTATGGCTTGTCCAACGTTAAGGACGTAATGTATACAATTTGATTATATGACGAAAATGGTCTATCACACTATCCGTTTTAATAGGTGAATGACTTGAAATGGAGTAAAGAGGGAGGAGAAAGAAGAAAGAGTACCGACCTCTTCTCTCTCCTTGTATCAGATCTCCCTTTATTTATTCATTCTGCGTTCTTTTTTCCCTGTTTTCTTCTTCTTCTTTTACTTTACTTCATTTTGTTTGTTTGTTTGTTGTTTTGTTTTCGTTTTTTCTTTTGTTGTTGTTGTTTGTATAGTGTGGTTAGGAGCAAGCGAATAAGCCACTTTGGATATACTATCTTGCACATGGGCAGATAAAGGTCATTAATTTGTTACAAAACTGTAAAACCCATAGAGACGACTGCTGGATGCACGTGTTCATAAAAGTTATGTAATCAGTATTGATCAGTTAATATGCACCTCCAGCACATTCTGTGATACACAGTGAAATCACCTGTCTGAGACTAGAATCAGGCTTTTCAATATGGCAAACTAAATGTTTTCATGAAGCACCTTCATCACTCTGGCAGTGAATACTCTATGCATTTGCAAAAGATCTGTGAATATATGGGGGTTATTTATACGAGTGCTAAAATATCCTTATACATGTAGATCATGGCTTAGAGATCGCACAGAACTCAATTATAATTTGTCATGTAATACATGGCCGCCCTCTACGTTGACACTGCCCTGGATTGTCTCAGTTTGTTTCCGATAGGATAGACAATGTACCGTAGTTGAAATCCACTTGTTCTGGGAGTTATATTATGGATTAATCCGTTGGGAGTGGAAACCAATGGGTAATAATTTTTATAATGAGATTTTATCAATTTTTCAAAGTGTCATTAAAAAACTACGTTAGAGTGAAATCTATTTCTTATTTGCATTAAGAGATTAGATAAGTAAGGACATTGCATATTTCATGTGCGCTCCCACGAATGCGCCAATTACAAATTGGAAGATTATAGCATTGTTTTCATAAAGTTTGAAACAAGTTATGCTTTTAAACGCTGTCTAATTTAAAATGCGTTAAACTCATTTATGAAGAGGAATTCGTGATAATACATTGACAATAGATATCAAATCTTAATCTCTTTAAAACAAACTTAGTTTTGTATAATTGAAGTTCGTAAAAAAAAAAGGGGGTGATAATAGTCAAATTTAACTGATTGGCATATAACGCTGATCTCAACATCAACAACACATCTATTTGTGAGCGACGAATGAACATCGTTAGGCCTAATGAAGAAACGGGGCTATTCTCTTACTTGCAAGCCAGGGAATTATACCTCCATCTCAATGAAAAGGGGTTGGTTTTCCTTGATGAAAGTTTTCCTTAATGGGCATAAGAGAACAAACTCATGCGTAAAAGTCCTATCCATTCTGACGTTTTATTTATTTTAGTTGCTGTGGATGCATTCAAATTTGAATCCCCCTCCCCGATACAAACTCCAAGGTTTGTTGTAAATCATTCGAACGTGAAGGCTTCGCAATTAAGGGATTTGTCCAGACACCTTACAAGTGTGAGGCAGGTACTTAAATTGTCATGATAGGTTTTTAATACAGCTTCCCCTTCTCCGGTTTCAAACATCAACAACAACCAAAGATGTCTATGAAGCATAGCAATGTTATGTAAATACTATACCAAACTTCATGTTTCTATAATGGACCAGCACGTGTTTACTATATAGGAGATTATGTTTCCACGCTTCGTATGGTTTTAACAATACCGAGTGTTGAAATCGCATTTGTCAGTTTGCTTTCTTGTTACTGTTTGTTTTGGTACATGTACGTAAATGGCAAGAGGAATGCCCTGGGGGAATATAAAGGTACAGATACATGAAGCGACATATCCCCACCATCTTGCGCGACTTCATTAACAGGTACACCTTTAAAAATCAACAAATTAATAAGTGCAAAAACGGTTTTCGCTTGTCTCTTTAAATTTTCTCAAATAAGTCAATGTAAACCAAACTTGATTTCCATATGCTTTTAATTCATTAACCTAAATGTTGGCTACTGAATGGTGTTGAGCTTAAATGAGTGCTCATGACAAACTTTTCAACTCCACACATCTATTCAATGACATTAGTCTATTGCTTATACCTGAAGCTATACAATCCAAGTACGGCTTTATTCTTGTGGGATTACGTCGGGAAATAATAAGTTGTTTCGCATGTTGCTTGGTCTCTTTCTCGATGCCATCCATACAGTCAAATCCATTCCAATTGACAAAGTGTTGAGTGCAGGTCTTTTCCTTGATGTGGACAAGGGGCTTTACATTTGGTTTGTAAGACGAACACATGAATAATATCCTACTAGGAAGATAAAGGGGAAAGATGGGGAAAGGGAGAAAGAGAGAGAGAGAGAGAGGGGAGAGAAGAGAGAGAGAGAGAGAGAGAGAGAGAGAGGAGAGAGAGAGAGATAGTAAAAGAGGTTAAAGAGGGTGGGGGAGGGGGAGGCGGCATATATCACGTCATCATCATGACCATTATACGAATAGAGAGCATACCAAGAAAAGACTGCAGTATAAACATAACACATGCAAACTGACTCTTGCAAAGCGGGAATATGAATCGGAAGGCAAAAACTGCAATCATGATACCTCCGGCTCATATATAGCTACAATCTAATAGTGACACTGTGTATCACACCTTGAAAGAGAATCAAGTCCTGGGCCCCATTTCACAAAACTTGTCACCAGTGACAAATGACAGTTTTTGTTATAAGCTAGTGAAATCCTTGCTTCTGATTGATTATCAGCAGATTTGTCACTGATTTTTGTCATTTGTCATTGGAAGGAGGCTTTGTGAAATGGGTCCCTGGTCAGGATAGCGGTTAACCGTTATATTTCGCCATGCTGTAAAACCAAGGGGTTATTAGGCTGAGGTTATGGTGAGGCACGCCTGAATCCTGCAAACGCCTTGTACGCTGTTTTGAGAGAATAGAAGACGAGAGACGGGTTGTATTTGGTGTTTGTAATTGGTTTTCGCACTTCAACGTCAAGAAACCCCGAAGGCCTGGTATCTTGTCAACAATCTTACCGTGTATAGGCTTTCCTTCTTCTGTCTTCCAAATCTCTCTTTAGATTGCCGTCTTTCTAAGACGTAGGATAAGAAGAAGTTAAATGGACAAACCAATAGCTTCCGGCAAAATTGAAAATGGTGATCTTAATTCATGAAATAGCCAACAAAGGTACCTTAATGCCTGCCATTTGAGAAGGTAAATGGATGTTTGAATTGCTATTTGCCTGTGATCTACATCCATTTTATTCCCTAAAGAGGATGCACCATGTGGTGTGATTGAAGAAAAAACAGTAGAAGATGAATAAAGTTTGATCACTGGACCCTCCCGGTATGAATTAGTCATTCATCTTGGAAAGAAAGATAATTAGGCCTGTCGTAATTACTATGCAATGTGGACGATTTGATATGAACTTGGATTTGAACTGTCATGCTCATTGTGATTTATTTATCATGTTTTTTGTCAAATGATCTTGCTTTGAATCAAATCTTGTTTATATGCCTTAAGATATATGAAAAGATACTTATTAAACATAACATTAGAATTCGTATTCATAGCCTGCAATATAGTCATAATCTGGATTTAAATTGATTGCAAAATATAATCAAACTATTCGGTCGAAAAAAATATCAATATCATAAAAAAATCACCAATTTCATAAAGTAAAACAGAGTGGCAAGTACAATTGACTGGTTGATATTTTGTTCGAGCCTTTGCGATGGTGTCAGTGTAACTTTTACAGAAGTACAATTGACTACGACAGTGTAGAAGCTATTCGTGAACGAAGGCAGAATGAAATATGTCAAAGAGAGAAGAAAGAAGATTCAGAGAAATAAAAACCAGGCCTAATTATCTTTATTTCCAAGAAGAATGACTAATTCATACCGGGAGGGTCCAGTGATCAAACTCTTTTCATCTTCTACTGTTTTTTTTAAATCACACCAATAAATAAAAATCCAGTTAAAAAAAAATATATTCCAAGAGTCTTTTACGTAAACATTTTGATCCCCTTTCGTTGATGACGCTATTTATTGCTAAAAGCGCATATCCCACCTGGTCGATGCAGGAACCACTCCGTAGCCAAAGGAAGAAAAAAAATAACCATACATTTGTCTTTAATCTGATAATACCACTTGTTAAACTTTCAAGCTCTTCGCACTACACGCAGACAGAAAGGGCTTCAGACGAGAACAGAAGACGCCTTGAGCAGCCGCACACCACCCCCTCATCACCACCCCCTCATCAGTAGCACTGTAAATTAGTACCTCTCAAGGGTGGAATCACACTAGGTACGGATGATTCGTGCGGATAAACTAGGTTTGCTGAAAATATCGTTCTAATTCCCTTTCACTTGGACCTGGATACGATAAGCAATGAAGCAACAGATTTGATGAACAATGAATGACCTCTTTTCTTACCCACTGACTTCTTAACACAGTCACTGAGTGAACAGATAAAAAATGCGAATCCCCACACATTTAGTTGAAGGAGAGAGCTTCTAAACCTCTTGGAGTTTTTGTCGTTATATATATAGTATATCCCCATAGCATCCTTCCCATTACGGCCCCAAGCTATTGAACAAAGATAGATAGACAAATTTCATTCTATAACAAACAAACTTCATAAATTGCAAGAAAGATACAGAATTCCCGTTCGTATTACATATGCAATCTCTCTCCCCTATTTCGCTTTAGTTTTCATTTCGCTTACCCCTTCCAATGTTTCTTCACCCCCTCCAAATACCTTCTCCCATCACAGGAACGTTGGTTTGGAGTACATACGGGGCACCTCCCCCCCCCCCCCCCCCCCACACACACATAAACATCTATGACAATGTTCTCGTGCACTATGGCGAAAATCACCCAACGACGATGGAAAACCTCATTAATTTCAACAACTTCCCCTATTTCCAATCATGATCTCTTCTTTTCGTTGTAACTGTTGACATGTGGACATTTATTTGTCTTTAAATCTGACATATTGCTCTATAACACGTTTCACCAGTGGTGTATGTCTGCTTATTGTGGGATTAGAGCGTGTTACACAACAACGGATAATCTAGAAACCTTAGGTTATGATGTATTCCCTCGGGGAGATTTGGATAAGAAAGAATTAAATCAAACCAACGCAGTACTTTGGCGAACTTTAGTCAACTAAAGTGTCTTGAGTTTCTGCCTGGAAACCATGTATACCACAATACTACTCCTATTTTTTATGTTACTGCTTTACCTTTATTTCATTCTATGCTTATTTTGTTGACGTCTCAATTGATAGCCTTCCATAATTACTCTAATTCAATGAGAACGAGCATTGCATAATTAGAAGCAACAAGTTTGAAAAAAGTGTACCTAATTGTGGTGAAGATAATTCAAGAATATATGAGGCTAGACAAACGAGATGTTTTCTCCCTTCCCGATTAGGCATTAGTGTTTGCTCGAATATGAGGAGTCAAGTATTCTTAGCATGCTGAGTTGACTGCAACTACGTTCCCTTCACCGACGTCGTCGTTCCTAAGACACATGATCATTGGACAATGCGGTCACGATCAAACAAAACAAAACCCAAACACCTATACCTATACCCTGGATCTATACCACGACCGATCTATACCACGTCGCACCCTAACGCTAACCATTGCATTAATCCTAACATATATTTTAAACACCATGTATGTCAGTCGCAAGACTGGCAAACCCGGTAGGATTAATTCCTTGAATGCTTGAGCACGTTTTCATGCTAGCTCGGCTAAAGCCGGTGTAATGATATGTGTGCAGGGCCCTCAGGGAGAACAGTATAACTACTAATGAGGCTACCCTGGGTAAACAAGACATATTGTTATTAATACTATTATTATGATTATTATCATTATCATTATCATTCTCATTCTCATTTTTATTATTATCATTCTCATTATTATTATTATTATCAGTATTATTATTATTATCATTATTATTATCATTATCATTATCATTATCATTATCATTATCATTATCATTCTCATTTTTATTATTATTATTATCATTATTATTATTATTATCATTATCATTATCATTATCATTATTATTATTATCATTATCATTATTATTATTATTATCATTATCATTATCATTATCATTATCATTATCATTATCATTATAATTATTATTATTATTATTATCATTATTATTATTATTACCCTATATCATAAACGTTTATCTCTGACGAAATAAATACCGGAACAGAAATCGCTGGATAATTTGATCGGATCGCATCACATCCCCTCGGATACTTATAAAATAAGGACTAAACAAGTATACTTTGTTATATCTCAACTGAATAACCGTTCCACGTTTCAAGTGACTCTATATTTTCCAACCCTATTCATGGCCGCCGTCTAGCCTGTCAAGTGGACGGAAATGTGTCTACCTGTCTTTTATCTAATAATTCTAATCCCACTCTAATCTCTTCCTCTTGTTACCCATACAAAAATAACGTTTGGTTTAAAAAGCAGCGAGACGTCTGTCAAGCGAATAAACACTTCATATTGTCTTCAGTCCATCTCGTATTCGGATTCGACACTTTAATATTGATTATAGATATCGACTTTAGGAGGGGTTGGCAGTTGACAATGTGTACGGCTGGACTATGACGCTTTGTGCACAGGCCAAGAAGATGCAATTTAATGAATCTACCCTTCTGAAAATAGGCACGGCAAACAGACATATAAATACTCATACGTAACCAACTTCCAATGGCATCATTGTACGGCAAGCTGTTTTAACTTTTGATCATTTTCGTGATTTCGTTGCTTTAGCCAAGCTGCCCTAATAAGGCGCTCAACAACATTCAAAGAATGAATTATTATCAGGTACCCATTTTCTACACCTGGGTGGATAGTGGCAAAATGTAGTTTAATGTATGTCAAAGGACACTATTAATTGTCATTTGATCCACAGTCCAGTGACGTATCCGTGAGACCAACGGCATCTCTAACCTATTATTCACTATTCATTCCATATAATATCCGTTCTATATCTTTTTTAATAGACTCTTTCTCTCTCTCTTTCACACACACAGCCACGCACACCCACACACACACGCATACACACGCACATATTTACATTTTTGTCTCACTTTGTCTTTCTCACATAGACGCACATACGCATCTCAACCTCCCACGACCAACATATAAACTCATATAATCCACGTTACATTTCTTTCATGCAACCTTTCCCTCACCATACCCCATCAATACCTTTCAATCATCATCTTACACGACATTGACAATGACCTTTGACCTTTCACAAGGTCGCCCAGGTGGAACTATCGGAGAGAGAATTCATGAAATATTAACAGCTGATGAAAGACATTTATTGACGTTTGAAGATTCAAGTTTATTTTGTTTATATCGAATTGCACTATTTCTTGTTTTTCATTCTAAATTCCAGACTCCCATGAAACAATAAACCAGATACGGTGGTATTATATTTAAGTCTTAGACTTTTAATAGAGTGATTTATTACACTAAACCGTCTATTCAGAGGAAGAAGGATGTTAAGTTGAATCATTTTCCTTTGGGTTAATACCCCTCTAGCTCCCAACAAACAACAAATCCTCTCGCCGGGTGATCCATAAGTTTGTCTTGGTATCTAGCTCGTGAAATAATTCATTCTATCTAAAATGCTACCATGCAGTGACGTTAAAATGACCCATTTTTTTCAAAAGTTACTTTAAAGATATTGTATAACTGGAATAGTCGACGTTGTGACATTCATAGAACAGAAAAAAGGGTACATGGAGAAACCAGAAAGAAAACTCTCTCAAAACAGGGTTCAAATGGGAAGGTAAGAACGTAAAGTGTTCCAAATCCTCTGAATGTCTGACTCTTCTGACGAATGTAGTTCTTTCTTAAGTGTTTGTATTTTCCAGCATCACAACTGATAACAGTGGAAAAGGGAAGAATATAGAACCTAAATGCACTTTAATCCCCATCTTTCTTACACGAATAGAAAATGATGCTCTGAATTCTTTCATCACCATCATCTGGTGGACTCAATTTCCCACCCTAAAATCATTTCCAATATAGTGAGCTCTGAGGCTCGCCACCTCCCTCCTGTCAACGTGAGGCAGGCAGACAAAGCTCAAAAATTGGATTTTGTCGCCTTGCAATCACATGAGTATTCAAGCGCGCACAATAGAAGGTACATTAGGGAACACACGTCAAAATTAGGAGCTGGGAAGTCAATAGAAGATAATCGTTACATACTTGTCTGTCCTGTCTGTGCACAAATCCACTTGAGATACAAAGAAATGCCCTCCTGGTCAGTTACATACAGTGGTGTGTTTGGAGATGGTGTCAATAAGCATAAGGGAGATTATGAGAGAAGTATAGCCACGTATTGTTCACTTTTTGTTAAAGCCTTCCGACATGTTGGAGTAAAAACAAAATCGAAGGGTATAGAATGCATACCAGTATAATCAAACAATAGTTTGTATTCTAAAAAAAGATCATCTGATTGGTAGTTTATTGGTTGAAAACTTCTTTTCACGCGATCAATAAGAGAATTTCTGTATCTTTCGATGGTATTCATTAAAGGTATGAACATTTTCAAATTGATTGCGAAAAAATAAGTCTTTAACCAATAGTTGTTTTAATTCCATTTAAAGAGTTACTTAAAATATATCATTTTAATGAAGACGCTGAGCCGACTAATGGATGAATGCTGAAAATTTATGGTATAAACCTCCTAAATTTATGGTATAAACCTCCTAAATGTGATCGAAAGGTATGCTTAATTTCTTGTACAAAATATTAAAAAATAAAAAAGTGCCAAGTGAGATTTGAAATAAACTGTAATATTTGCCCCCAAAGTGAATTATACAAATAAATAAGTAAACAAATAAAATGGATGATCTCTGTGTCTAGATTTACTTTTGATATATTGAATACCACAAAGTCATCCTTATGACTGCCATAAGTCCTATATCAGTACAATTTTAGTTCTTATTTTGATTGGTACACTTCCTTAATCAAAGCTACACCCAACCTACACTTCCATCACTCCAACTAGGTCTTCCTTTTCAGTGCGTTCAACTAGTGTACAATTTGAGATATTTAAAGTATAAAAACGCAGAGAATCGTCGCCTTATATGTATTCATTTAGGGGGGTAGCTGGGGTAGGTGATCGTTACATGAAAGTTGATAATAGATGCGTTTGCTAAATAATTGTTTGCTTCTGATAAAGATGATGCCAAATAATCGTCCCGGAAATAAACAGTTCTATTCAAACAGTTTCCAGATGCATTGATGTTGTTTACACATTAATTTGTTAGAATTGGTGGTGGTGATGATTGCGGTGTCTACAAAGCAAATACCTTGAGTAATTTTATTTTTTATTAAAATCGTTGGCAAAGTATATTTTTTTAATAAAATAGAATAAACCCCTAAATTCGAGTGACTTGTCTAGTGTAACTCATACCTTTATAGCTTTATATATTTATATCTGTTGGCGTACTTGAACAATTTGGTTAGATTTATTGAATATTCCTTTCCCCTTCGTGCTCTATATCAATTGGGAGTTTCATTTATGTTTTTATGTAATGCATGTTTTACATGACTGCTAAGAAAGCATGTGCATGCTTGTAAGTAAACAATCAGGGGACCGACGGCTTTAAGTCCTCTCCGAGGGATTTGGCAGTGAGGATTAATACCTTACCAAAGCGCACTAGCGTATTGACTTGGTTTCGAACCCGGGACCTCCGTGTAAACGAGAACCATGCTCTACCACTGAGCTATATCGCGCCTCTTTGTTTTATTATCTTTTTTTTATATGTCACTATGGCAATTGCTTTGGTCAACAAAATGTTAACTTTTGTCACTTTTTGTAGATATAGGCTAACTACATTTTGGTCCTACGCGCTGTGACTGTATACATATTGCTCTGGAATACGTTCGTATAAGGCCACCTTTAGATGTTCTGAGTAAATAAAAGGATTGATTTTAAATACTTCTGACTTTTTATTCACAGTGGGGCTATTATCTAGACCAATCCAATATGAATGATTTATGATCGGCTTCGTGGCATGTGTAGCCAGGGAGAGACCAGTTTATAGGCTGAAAGTTGGATGCCCGGTGTCGAAGATAAATTCGCCCCCAGTTAAAAACTGTCCACTTAGAGGTATACTATAAATAGCTGGGTGGTAACATTCACTGATCCCCCACCCCTCCCTCCCCCCTCCCCGATATTGTCATTGAAACTATCTTAAAGCATCTGCTTTATATCTGAACGAATGAAAGGGTCCATTAATTTCTTGCTGCTATTTCAGACAATCACCAGGGAGTCGATGAAACCTTTAGTTAACTTAATATACAATTTGGATGATATCGGGCTACTAGGAAATGACTTTATTTGTATTAAACGCATGATACGAAGTACATTCTGTGCGCCTTGTATGATCAAGTATGTCTAGAAGTGATTTGTATTTACAATATTATATATTATTTAATGAAACGCACGATTAGTACTGCATTAAATAGTGACAAAAAATGTTATATAATACCAATACATTTTCCTTGCGGTATATCTTTGTCGTTGCTTTTGTTGTTATTGTTTGTACTATTATTTTTCTGGTGTGTATGCACAGTTTAATTCGAGTAGCTAACTAATATCAAGAGATCTGGATTTTTAATGAGAGAAAATAAGAGTCCAAACTGTGAGTGAGAGAATACCGACTGATGCTTGTGTATAGATGTCGGTGAAGTGTGGTAGCAATTTACAAATCAGGTAGCAACAATGTACTCGACAAATTATCACGTGATTAATGTTCATGTCGACGAAAAGACATCATAATTATAATGACTAGAAGTGGAAGAAAGGAGTCCGAGGAATGTGCAGTGGGAAGGAAATGCCCCAGTGTGTTTTTTAAAAGACTTTCTTTCATTGATGTAACAAAAGGGAAAGTCGACGCGGATTCTTTTTATCCCTACTTCACATCGACTCCGAGAGGAATTGCGCGAGGTCGAAATCATTTTCATTCTCTGCTCCAAATACAACGTGCGAACGTGTGTGGACTGAATGCTCTCCTTCATTTTGAGAGAGACATTTGTATTCTTCAAGATATCATTCCAGCCGCGCATGTGGCTGATGGTTAATCGTGTGTATTGTTATTTACCTGCCTCGATCCCCTGGAGAACATGTAAGGCATTTTGAGAGACGAATCGTGACTGGTGGACTGAGAGAAGGAAAAAAAGGCCTCGAATTTTTTCTGTCACTTGATTGTAAAACCTGATAATAATCAGAGCAACCAAGGCCTAATTTTGAACAGAATAATTGCAATATATATTTCCAAGCCTCTTTGAAGGGATACCTATTTTTGTGCCTGGCGAGTTTATAGCTTTGGGTTGATTGTCAGAATGGCTACATGATTGTATTCACATACCAGGAACAGGTGAGTTTCCTTTAATATGGCTCTGTTTTTTCGGAAAATGATGAATGATATTTTGTTTTTATTTATTAGTAAAGTGGCATATTTTGTCGGCGAAAGTTTCTTTATGTTTCGGGCACAGAAGACTTACAGTGTCGAGTAGGGATGGTAAGTGTCCGAAAGATGTTGTTTGCCTGGTGATCCGATGATTCAGATAAAATCACAGCACATGTTAAGCGAAGCTGTTTATACCTTACAATACTAATATCATTTGAGTTGTTTGGCATGAAGCGCTATACAGATTTGAGACTAGTCTACTTGTGATCGGTAAAGCAATGCTATGCATGCTGCGGAGATTATCTGACGCAATTGAAGCCAGACGAGATGGATTGATATTTTGAGCAATCGACATTAGGGCTTCATAGAAATGATTCATTCCCAGAAGTGGAAGAAACCATTTACCATAAAACATTCTCTATTTTCACCCGTGTACAAACACTCAGATACAGCTTTTAGAGTCTTTATGTTCTTATCTTAATATATAGGCCTATATCGATGATATACAATTTTATATGAACAAATGAAAGGATTTAATAAATATCTTTCAAATTGAAACCAGATGTTCCGTCATTTTAAACGTAAATCTTCATTCCAAGTGGTTACTTGACTAAAAACCATTTAGAACAGACTTTCTATGTTTTGTAAAATGAATAAATATCTCAAATGAAATCTTTTAATTTAAAAAAATAAAATATTAGATGTTTCTTAATCACTTTATGTAATTGAATTGACATGCATTTTCCCCGTTAGACAACCCTATCAAACAATATTGATGATCCAGGCTCATAATCTCATAGTACTCTCCTTAAATTCAATTTAATTCAATTCAATTCATTTATTTCCCTCTTTCGATCGTTCATATTTACAATGATGGTTCATTTTAACATATTCACATATTTATATACATATAGATCAATTTGCAATGTCAAATGGAATCTCTATATATTAGACAGAACATGTAATTTGTGAAGCTGCTAACATGTCTATGTGGCTTTGAAAGCAGCCGATTTATGACCGAATCGATGTTCAGTGTTGGTAAGAATCTTTTACTTAAAATAATGTCTAAAGGGTTTTGGAGCGGCAAAAAGGAAACGAGGAAGGAAAAATTTGCTTAGGTATTTTATTGTTTGTTTTATTCCATTTCCAGGAACATAAAGGAATATAACAATAACAAACAGTACAAATAAACGGAGTACATTAATATACACAATAACAAAATAAAAGAAACCATCAACTAAATACCTGTGGATTACCAAAGGAAACTTTTTTATTTTTAGCGGGTGGTATAATACATTAATATAAATAAATAAAGGCCTAAATAATTACTTAAACTATAAATAAATAAATACTAAAATGATGCAAAAGGCAAATCATGAGTTTAAAAGATAAAGGCGCAATGGTATTTTATGCAAGAAATAAAACGAAAAGAACAAAAACTAATTGATATATTGCATCACAGAAATATTACATCGCATAAGGTATTTCACTCATTATGCTGATACCATGCATTATCTCACTCGACATGCGTTGTGAACGACTGATCGATTTCTTATCTATCATCTGCCATTACTAGACAGCTATTCAATATCTTCAACCGAAGTTCTTTGTTGCGTGAAACAATCTGTGTATTTTCAATCTGTCCGTTAATTTTTTAAACTCCGGATTTACCTTAGTCCACGAGCTTAGTGATTTGCTTGGTATTCTATTGGTTTATTGCCGTGTGGTTTACAACTTGTTCGTTTACTATCCACGTGGTCTAATAATCATTTCGTCTACTTATCATTTGGTTTGATGGCCAATCAGGCTAATAGTAATTTTGTCTAATTTCTAGTTTGTCTAATGTCTATTATGTCCACTATTCTTATGGTTTATGAATAATTTAATCATAAATAACAATAATAATCAATTAGAATTCACCATCCTATTCAGGGTCGGTCTAACATAAAGCGGTTGGGGGGGGGGGGGGGGGACATCACCACAAAGGGCACCTACAACAAATTCATGTAAACGATAGATATTCCACGATGAGCTGCAATGTTTTTATTAACCCCCCCCCCCCCCCCCCCCCTTCACAACAATCCTCTTTGAATTCGAGTCTTACAGTTTTGTTTCAAGTTATCCTGGATTTTCCTGGACACAAGTGAAGCAGACTTTTTAAGATCTGTGTGAGAAAGCAACTAGATGAGAAAGATTCTGCTATCTATGTCTCCTCCTGAATGTGTTTATATATGTAGTTTTGTATAATTCTGTCAAAATATCTCGATTGAGATATATCAATTTAAAATCAGATACTGTTACGTCACCAACATGTATTGGAATACGTTACTTATAAAAGGCCTACGTACCTGATAACCTTTATAAGTTTATCCAATCGTGTTCTACATACAAAAAAAGAGACACAAGATTTTATACTTTGTTGAAAGAAAGTCAAAAACTTCACAAAAGAACTTTGTTTGGTGATTTTCAGTTGGGGTATTTCAACTCGCTACGAGACGTCTAACTAAAGGTATATATATATATATTTTGTTCTTCTTCAAAGTACAAAACTCTCAAAATAACATGATGAAAGATAATGCAAGGTTAAAAAGATATTGCCATATTTGGGAATATAATCCTCAGCAAAATATGGCATACTTTTACCGCGCTTTTTGTGTAAAACTGCTGCTGGTTGGTCGGTAAAAGCTCCTTGAGCATTCAGTTCTCAATTCAATCGCAATAAATTAAATTAATGAATTAAATCGCACTGAAGGGGAATTTTCGCCTGTCACATGGATGGAAAGAAGGGCGTTGCCTTGAAAGAAAGGCAATGCGAAGATTCCGTATTGATTTAACCCGACTAGTTTTAACAATGATCTTATAACCTCTTCGTTATTAAAGACATGTTATATGTCATGCGTATCTCTACAGTGTAATTAAACTCCCTGATATTGTGATAAATTCTGAGATATCGTAGTAACCTTGTCGAGGTAATTAAAGAATGTTGGATCGAAGATTCATCTATTGTTCGATCTAATAAGGTGGTTGCGGTGTGGTATTGGTAGGAAGATACACGGGTTTGATGAAGACTTACACATGTACATGAAAATACCCGCCCAAATACTACATTACATAGGCGTAAATGCAGGGAGGGGTAGGGGCTAGGGTATCTACATGGAAATCCCTTCCCAATTACCACTGTACTTAAGCCTTAATGCAGGGAGGGGAGGGGTAAGGGGTTAGGGGGATTCCTTACCTACACAAAAACACGCCCAAATACCAATGTAGGCGTAAATGCGGGGAAGGGGAGGGGTAAAGGGGCTAGGGGGATACCTAATTTCAGACACCGTCTCCTTGTTATATACATTTCATGATTGGCACTCTTTGTTCTTGCGTATTCGCTTTGCTTGATTTAAACATTTGTGAGATATTTTTTGTTTAACCTTTACCAACAAATTTGACATTTAGAGAATCATGGTCTTTCAAATTATATTTTTCTTCAACCCCTGCATGCATTTTTAAATTGTAGTTTTTCCCGCATTCGTCATATGTCGTCGGCAAACTCCGGGACGTCGCAATTAATTTTACCCCAATCCTTGTATTTTTATCCTTGATTTACAACTGAATTCCTTCCAAGAACATTGCGATGGCGTGAGGTCTGTAATGATTATCTATAAGCTGTCTCATCCAAACGATGAGATATTGATAACATAATTCAAGACAATACAACGTAGACAGTGCTAGGTAAATCGCCTCAGGGGTATGATATAGAATGTTGAAACAAATACCTCCTAGGCATTGTCATTACTGTAGACGTACAATCTCAAAAACCTCGCTTCTTTGTCGCCTAATTTCTTTTCAAAATTGATTGAGTGAGGTCTTTATTGTAAAGGCATGCGAGCAGAACTTGTTTACTTCTTATTTTTTTTAAACATCAAAGTTCCTCCGGGTTGATGGGATATTATCGAGGAAACCTTTTCCCTAAAACAAATAGTTTTAATGAAGATAAAAGTCAAGGAGCTGTGCAATCACACATCCAAAATACGAAAGCAAAATATTTAATTACTATGACATGGAAAGTAAAAAGC